>CAJNJA010046541.1:341-26324 GCA_905231915.1 Symbiodinium necroappetens | reverse complement strand
GTTTAGGGTTTAGGGTTCGCCAGCGTAGTCGGCGCCCTGGTCAATTCCGCTTTGAAGCTCTGTGAAGGAATTTCTCTCTCTAGGGGGTCACCCCTAGCTTTAAAAAATCACCCCTAGCTGTAAATCACCCCTAGCTTTAAACCCCTAGCTTTAAATCGCCCCTAGCTGTAATACGGTACCTCTAGCTTTAAAGCGGCCGCGAGGCCAAAATTTCGTCGACTTTTCGCTTATCCCTGCACCCTTCTGGCCCTCCCTGCCCCCCCCGCTGCCCTGCCTAGAACCAACAGCAAAGGAGCAAAGACAAGAAGAGCGTAGAGGAGAGCGGCAAGAAAATGGTGCCAGAGTCAGACCCCTCAGAACGAGCCCCGAAGGCAAAATATACCCTCTTGCCCCTCAACAGCCCTAAACCCCTAAACCCTAAACCCTACACCCGAAACCCTGCAGCCTAAACCCCTAAACCCTAAACCCTAAACCCCTACACCCAAAACCCTAAATCCGAAACCCTACATCCGAAAGCCTACAACCCCAAAAACACGAAACTTGAACCCTCCACCCCCAGGACTTCCGAGACGCGACCTTGAAGGTTCGGCAAGGCCACAGGTCCTCCGTATGCTCTTTAGGGTCTAGGCTTTAGGGTTTAGGCTTTAGGGTTTAGGCTTTAGGGTTTAGGGTTTAGGGTTTAGGGTTTAGGGTTGTAGGCTTTAGGGTTTTAGTTTAGGGTTGTAGGCTTTAGGGTTTTGGGTTTGGTGTCGGGGTTTCGGGGTTGGATAAGTCCCGATCTTGTGACGTTTTAGGGCTTCGGGGTTTCGAGCCTAAGATTGAGTTTGAGGGTTCATGTCTCTTCTTAATCTTCCTACTCATGCGCTTGTTGTTGTTGCTGTTTCATTTTATGTTGCTCCTGTGATTTTCACGCTGATGGCAGATGCCGCTACAAAAATCTGCTGACACCACAAGGAGGACAAACACCAACTCCCGAAACCTTAAGCCCCATTCAACACCTTGAACCCTAAGCTAGCAGTGCAGCGCGATCAGGATTTTTTCTCGTGACGACAGTTGAGACAAAATCCCGCATGGGCATGGTTTCCTTGAAACCCTCCCAAGGATTCCTGCATGCTCTAGAATCACGGTGTGCAAACCATCCGAAAACCTTCGGTAGGACACTAAACCCCCTTAAGCACGAAATCTACCAATGCGTGGATTCAGAATGAGCAAAACTAACGGCAGAACTCTCATATTCCACGGCTCAAACAACTCTCCAAACCCCTCAATTAACCCCTATGCTTATACCCTAAATTTCTAAAGATAGGTCCTAAGCAAAACCCAGACACCAGAAGCCCGAAACCAGAAACCTTGAACTCCCAAACCTGTTCGACTCCAGAACTGGCCACGAAACCTGTCACAGCAACCGCCCCCTTTGGAAGTCCCTTCGAGGTACTTTTTGAGGGAACAGTGTTGTAGAAACCCTTAAAACGAGCCCTGCAGAGGAATCCGTAAGCCCTGAAAGGAACCCTTATGGGGGTTTCCGAAACTAGGGGACCCTGATATAGTACGCCAACTAGTAGGATCCTTACTATAAGTATAGAGACCCTGAAAGGAAGCCCTTAAAAAGGAGGCCCCATGTGGCAAAAACCGACTTACCAGGGCCTCCTCTTGGTCTTCCTCGGCCGACTTTCTATGGCCTCCCACTGGGGGGGTTTTGGGGTTTTTAAGGCCCCAAAAGGCGCCGAGTATAAAGATTGAGGGCTCTAAGGGCTTTTGAGGGTTTAGAGGGTCGGGGGCTTTAAGGGTTTACAGGATTTTTAGGGGTTTTTTGGGGCTTCCAGGGGCCAAAACAGGGTTTTATCGGTTTTTGGCTGCTCGGCTTAGGTGCTGGGATCGCCAGTCGACAGTCATCACTCTTGGCGGTCATCTGGCATGATCCGAGCCGCATGAACCCCCCAAAAAACAGACCTACACCCAAAATGCAAGAACGAAGCGAAATCCGAAGACACATTCACATACTCCGACACAAGCCTGCCCTCCTCTCTGGCGCACCTTGCATCGACGAGGAGGGCCAGACATTAGGCCCATGCAATGCTCTCGGCCATCGTCGAAGTGGTTTAGGGTCGAGGCTTGGGACGGTAACGAACAAACGTTGAACCGAAAAAACCAGGACAACACAGTTAAGTCCCACGGCCCTCCAGTAGCGCTACTGGCCGAAGTACCACCAATACAACGCCTCTGGGTTCCTGAATACCATACTGTACCGGAAAAAGCCTATTCTAATCACTAAAGCCCCTATATGGCGAATGAAGCTTGGACTGACCTCCTCATATGCAGCAAGCTTCTGCTGGGCCGTCGGGCTGCGACAGTGCGTGGGCAGTAGCTTCTACTAGGGTTAGGGCGTCAGGGCTTAATTGAGTGGTTTGGCGTATCCTAACCCGGCGCAACCCTGCATTGCGGCCGCGATGGGCGCCTGCATTGCACCCTGTGTAAAATGTTAAACAGTCTAAAACCCTACAGCCACCCCAGTTAACATAAACGCCCCGATGATTGGGTCAAGCTATGCGATAAGTCTATGAGGGATTGGGGGTTCCTTTCAAGGGCTCCTTTAAGGGGTTCCTTAAAAGGGGTTGCTTTAAGGGCTCCTTGTTAGGAGGACAGTGTCACTCTGTGAGCTTGGAAGGACCCCTCAACCGGCCTTAACCCGCTGAAAAACGCTTTTGCGGGTCCCAAGCTCGGCTGTCGGGCTGCTAAAGGGGTTCGAGGGTTTCCGGCTAGGTTTAGGGCTTAGAGTTTAGGGTTTAGGGTTTGGGTAGAGCTTAGGGATCCGAATTTAGGGTGTAGGCTTTAGCGTTTAGGTTTCGTGTGGTAGGCGTTGTGGTCCGAGTTTAGGGGCATTCGAGGTCCTAAGGGCTTCGGCATTCAGGATGTCTCCGAGGAAGCCGGGGGCAGAGAGGATGCAACCTCACACTTCTCGTCTAACCTAGTAGGGTTTAGGGTTTAGGGGTTTAGGGACCCAGCATAGAGGTGCCACAATGCCTACAACCGGGGTGTATAACTTTTCTGCGGGGCTTCAGAGGGTTTTCATCTAGGGCAAGGATGGGAATAGGGTTTTGCGCTACAGCCCAGCAAAAGTGTACGCAGGCCTCTACACTAACACGAGCGGTTGCTTCGGTTTTGCCACTTGCATCGATCTGGATCTTCCTGCACTCTTTGACCCCCATCTTGCAAAGCAGAGGGTGATAAAGCACACAGCGTGGCCTGAAACGTGGATCGCCACCACTGCTGTCGGGAAACGGCGGCCACAGCCTAGACCCTCAGGAAACCTCAAACCCTCGAGCATAATCCCCAGACCCGCCAAACCCTAAGCCCTAAGAGGGGAAGCTTGAAGCCATGAACCCTAAACCCTAAACCCCTAAACCCCTAAACCCTAAACCCTAAAGAAGGAGCTCTGAAACAAAGGAGCCCCCTTCCGCGGCGGTCATCAGCCGAAGGCTTCGGCAATCATGCGAACACGCATGTCATCCAGGAACCTGGGGAGATGTGGGGTTTGATGTTTAGGGTACCTTACTTTGGGGTCCTTAGACTAAGGACCCTACTATTTAGGGTACTATATTAGGGTCCCCTGTTTGCGGAAACCCCCATATGGGGTTTGAGGTTTAGGGCTTAGGATTTACGAACTTAGGGCTTAGCTTTCGGTTTTGGATTGAAGGTTGAGGGACCAGGGTTTAGAGCTGAGGGTTTCAGCAATCCCTTGTCTCCGCATCTCTAGGCAGGCGGAACTTCGAATGCCAGGTCTAGAGAGACGAGACGGTTTATGGTTTAGGGTTTAGGGTTCAGGGTTCAAGGTGTGGGGTCTAGGTAACGTGGAGCACTGACGAATGTCAGGGACTAAGCACAATGACAGATACTAACGCGCAAAGCCATGCCTGCCATCCTGCTTGTGTCGCATGCGGGCCATAGCTCGGATTGCAGACTTGCATGGACCCGGTGTTTAAAGTTCACGCGCTGCTCAGTCTAAGGCTTGGGCTGACCTGTCGAGAGTTTCAGGTCCAGGGTTTCTTTCGGCCTTACATTTTGAGCTTAAAACCCTAAACCCTAAACCCTGCAAAGTCCAAAGAAGAAGACCCCGATAAAGCAAAGACTTGAAGCCCGAAACTCCTGAAAAGGGAAGAACCCCCCAAATGTTAAGAAACTCCAAACCCTAGGGTTTAGGGTTTAGGGTTAGGGTAGAAAACCGCCCAGTTGAAGCCGCGTCTCAACTTCTGAACGCCCTGCACTGCGGGCGATGGCCCGCAACAGAAGAGGAGCACCAGCCCACCCCCGCCCTTGGACAAGGCGTCCACCTCGGCAGTGCTGGGATCTATGGTTTAGTAATTTTATGTTTTTGGATTCTTGGTTTTAGGGACTGTTATAAAGCCCAAACCCTTACAGAGTCCCAAACCCGAAAACCCTCAATCTACAGATCCCTGAACCCGCAACTCTAAGACTCTAAACCCACATAGAGCCCCGACGGAACCCCTGCCCTTTCTGCATGCGCTGAGCCACCTCACCAGTGAGCATCTTCCCCCACTGGCTCCGACTCTGCCGCTCTTCCGGCTTCGCTTGTGACGAGTCCTTGGGGGAAGGGTTTGGGGTCTGGGGTTTAGGGCTTCGGGTTTAGGGTTTAGAGTTTAGGGTGGGGGGGGGGGGCCGTTGTGCGGGGTAGGATTAGGGTTTCGGGTTTAGGCCTTTGGCTTAGGGTTTGGGGTTCATGGGTAAACTTCAGGGTTGAAGGGGTTTGGAGGGTAGGGTCTATGGGGGTTTGGGGTTCAAGGCATATTGCCGTGCAGGGGGTCTCAGGGCTTCTTTGCTTGAGCCCTTGCAAAACACCCTCAAAAGCTCGAAACGCCCTCCTAAACCCTAAACCCTAAACCCAAAACCCTAAACCCAGTACCCACGTGCACCTCGCTGATGGAGATCCGCAGTTGCTCCCCCCGGCGCAGCCCATAGGCCGAGCACACCGGCTCCTCGGAAACGTAAGGCTCAAGGGATCCAGGCGTTCACGGTTTAGGGTTTAGGGTTACCCTAAAGCCTGAACCCTAAACCCCCAAACCCTAAACCCTAAACCCCCAAACCCTAAACCCCAAACCCCCAAACCCTAAACCTTAAACCCTAGGGTTAGGGTTCAGGGAAGGAAGGGACGATATCGAGCTCCTAGTGCTAGGCTCATGGGGTGTGGGGTTTAGGATTTGGGTTACGATTTTTGGAGTTGGGATAATCTAGGGGTCTGAATACTTACGATAGAGCTTCGAGCAATATACGGGTCTGAATAACTAATGCCGGCATACGGCTTTGGCTTTGCATCTAGAGTTCTAGAAATAAGAGTTCTTAGCCCATTAAGAAGGGTTCCGAAGTGCGGTCCTTAGTTGAGGGGTCCTGAGCTCTAGACTCTAAACATCTCTCACGGAACCTGGTCTCAAAAGCAACTACCGAGAGAACGAGCCACGCATATTCGGTTGAGTCATAAGCTCCTAAACACCTCTCAAAATGAGGCGCCCCGCACAAAGGCATGCTGAATGCTCGACAGGCTTATGAGACCCATTGAAACTGCTGCGAAAGCCTGATCAAAAAAAAAGACATAGACCACCCATAAATCCTACCACGCCCTCTACGACATATTTAGAACTTGAAATAAACAACCCTAAACCCTTAACCGTAGTATAGGAAACCCTATAAACCCTAAACCCTAAACCCCTTGCCTAAACCCTAACCCTAAACCCTCAACCCCAAACCCTAACCCTAAAGTCTGAAGAAGCACGAAAACATGACTCTGGGAGTCACAGGCTCCACGGCGTCCGCGTACTCCGGGGAGGGGGTCCGGATACAGAGCCTCTGGTCGTCTGACACTGAATGAACTCTTTCGGGGTTTAGAGTTCAGGGTTTAGGGTTTAGAGTTTAGAGTTTAGGGTTTAGAGTTTAGGGTTTAGGATTTAGGGTACAAAAAGAGCCTCAAAGTTCAACCCTGGAGTCCCAAACCCTCAACCCAAACTCGTAAACTCCTAAACCCGAACCCCGAAATCCCAAACCCTCAACCTTGGGGTTTAGGGTTTAGGGTTTAGGGACCCTAAAAGAGCAAGCAATAGCTGACCCCAAACCTCACATCCAATACCCCCCCCCCCCGCCCCCCACGCTTTCACCCCATTTCTCAACCCGCCAACGACTTGAACCCTTCCAAAACCACAAGACACAAAGCACCGCCCCAATCTGACGCCGAAATCCCAAGAACAGTCCAAAACACAAAGCACACCCCAACACTAACTCAACAATCCATAACGCAACCCCAAAACAAAGCCACCTGACAAAACCATACAAAAATCCATAACACCATCCAAAGCCAAAGCACCTCCCCACGCAACACCAAACTCCAAAGCACAAAACAAACTCAAAAGGGTCCCGGAATGAACAGGCATGTGAACCGTCGCACGTTGAACACAAGCATGTCGCTGAGTGCGAAAACCACTGTAGATCAAAATGTAAATGTGTTCCCTCACGATGGATCAAACCTTGCTCAAAGAATGAAACCCTAGACCCCTAAACCCTAGACCCCTAAACCCCGAAACCCTAAACCCCTAAACCCCTAAACCCCTAAACCCTAAACCCGGAAACTTCTATTCTGCACGAGACAAGAATTTCCGGCTCCTGGGTTCCCACAACCACCACACCCCATTAGGATCTAGAGAGTGGTTGAGGTTATGCATTGTTGAGGTGCTTTGGGTTTTGGGTTGCGCTATGGATTATTGCACTGAATTTTGGGCAGTGCTCTGTGTTTTGGTGTTTTGGAAAGTTGAATGGTTAGGCGGGTCGAGAAATGGTGTGAAAGCGTGGGGGGAGGGGGCTGTTGGATGTGAGGTGTGGGGCTGGCATCTGCTTGCTCAAGACCCCTCTAACTTGAAGCCAGGGGCCGCATCGCTTCCGGTGGTATTTCGGCCTTTCCAAGAAGCGTCTCTTTGGGTTTTCTGTGTTGGAGGGTTTGGGGTTTACGGTCTAGGGATCAGTTTAGGCTTCAGGGTGTAAGGGTCAGGCTTTGTGATTGGGATTCGGCTTTGCGTGGTTGTGAATCTTCGGGGTATAAAAGAACTTAAAGAGATTTCAGAGCTGTGGCGCGCGGGATTTCTGAAAGGGGTTGAGGATTCTAGGGTCTAGCGGGCGCCAAGGGTTTTGGGGTTGAGCAACTTAACGGTTCCAGAGGGATTACACTTTCACTTGCTAGGTTTGGGAGAAGGGCTTAGGGTTTAGGGTTTAGGGCTTAGGGTTTAGGGTTGGGAGAAGGCTAAAACCTGAACGCTGAAGCTCGAAGCCCTGAACCCTGAAGCACCAAACCGCGCCTCATGGGCGTGGAACATGGGATGCACACAGCCGGTGAAGCCCACGCCAATGGCCACAAAGAGCAGGCGATGGACGTCCTTAAGGAGTTCCTCCTGACCAAATGTGCCCAAGGTGTTCATGGGTCCAGCCACCTCGAGGTGAATCGGCTCCTCGGGGACCATTTAGCGCTTTTATTAAATTAGGGTTCAGAGTCTATGACTATGAACTTATTGTCCCTCCTCTGTGCCCTCCCGTGCGCGTGCATGGTCGTACAGGCGGTGGGCCCAGTTCTGTTTCTCGGCATTGGGCTGTAGCCGGATGTGGTACTCCACCTGCCAGCGGTTGCGCCGGCTGGGTGATGGATACGCGATCTGCGTCAGCGGATGACGGCCATTCACGCCCACCACCTGAACTCATGAAAGCCATAACCATTAGACAGCAGATGTCACGCTTTTTCGTCAAGTACCGTTGCTTAGCAAACCATACTGTGTTGCACCCCTCCTTCACACTGCATGCTCTCTTCTTACACAGGGCATGGGAGATGTGTCAAATCCCGCGGCCTAAGTGCCCCCCCCATTTTGCTATGGGGCTTTGGAGAGAGTGAAAGGTAGTCGGGATGGACTGCATGCTCGCTCTCGCTCTCTCTTGGCCGTTTTGTTTTTTCTCTCTCTCTCTCTCTCTCTCGCCCTTGTTTGTTTCTCGGTCGGATCAGCAACCTACGGTCTTGAGAAGGAGGTCTACCTGCAGCAGCACCGCACCCGGCTCGGCTTCGACGAAGGTGTCCTTGGAGGATCAGGGTACTGTTGAGGGTTTGGTTTAAGGTCTATTTCGGGTTTAGGGTTTGGGGTTTCAGGGTTTAGGGTGCGTCGGACGCAGAGTCTGGGTGACCGTAGGGTTGACAGGCATCTAGGTGAAGCCCCAAGCCATGAAGCATAGGATGTTGGTGCGAATTCTACTCTAAGTATAGTAAAGAACCCCAGCATAGTATTAGTAATTATTTAGGGCCCTAGCCTAAACAAACCCTAACCCTAGACCCCCAACCCGAAACCAAAGAACAAGAAGGATGCATCGTTGGTCTGCGGGTCCTCTGAGCGCAACACCAGGATCGCTCCATTGAACTGACCTGAAACATGGCCCAGCACAGCATGCTAATTACTAAGGATCCCTTTCTGCATGAATAAGTCTACAGTTTAGACCTCCGGGGTTTATCTTGAAGAGAAACAATCAACTAGATCATGGACTGATCTATCTACCCATGAACTTATCCATCAACCTCTCCATTAAGCTATCTATCCGTCTGTCTGTCTGTCTGTCTGTCTGTCTGTCTATCTACCTGGGTTACCTTCCTCCCTGCCCCATGCCTACATACCTACCCAAGATATTATGTGTATTTCCGTGTGTATATATATATACACATATACACACACACACACTTTTCATGTATTAGGTTATTTACCTATTTATTTCTCGTCTATTGATCTACTCATGCAAATGTTTATTTATTCCATCAAATATTTACGTGGTGATATCTAAACTAAACTTTGCACTTAGATTTCGACGTATTCAGGCAGGTGTAGTATCCAGCATCTTAGATGTACACTCGGGGCTGCACACCCTAAACCCCTAAACCCTAAACCCTAAACCCTAAATCCCTAAAACATGGGGTATGGGATGGCCTTGAGCATTGAGCATCTTCAGGATACGCTGGCTGCAGCCTGCGTTCTTGGAAAGGGGCTTAGGGTTTAGGGTTTAGGGTTTAGGGTTTAGGGGTTTAGGGGTTTAAGGGTTTAGGGTTTAGGGGGCTTAGTTTAGGTTGCCATGATAAGGAAACCCTCTGATTTACTATAGAACCCTAACTTTAATCTACTGTACACCCGTAACTTTAAGTTACTAGAATAAGGAAACGCTACTCTTCACTATATAGCAGCTTAAGCTACTTCACTTACCACCCTAAGGAAACTCTAGTGCTGACTGTAGACCCCCAATACGGTAACTTCATACCAACTATAGATCTCGAATACGGAAACCCTATCATCTACCATAATACGGTAGCTAAGCCTTATAACCCCTAAACCTTGAACCCTAAACCCTCAACTTTAAGCCCTAAACCCTTAGTTTTTAAGTTCCTTAGCAAGAGCCCGGCAGCTGATCTGGCTGGCCCGGGATCGCTTGACGGTCCGGTCAATCATCCAGAGGCACAGGATCCTCGGCTCTTGCTAGGGCGTAGGGTTCAGGGTTTAGGGTTTAGGGCTTAGGGTTTAAAAGTTTAGGGTTTAGGGCTTAGGGCTTTTCAGGTTTAGGGGTTTAGGGCTCTTATTCTGTGAGGTTTTCTGGCATGTATACGGGCTTCATGGGGTTTAGAAGAAGGTAGTTGACGTTATGATGATGGAGGATCTGCAGGAAACAATGATTTGTCGTGACATATGTCCTCAATGTTGATATCCTCAAAAAAAAACCGAGGATCAGGGACATGAACCACCAAAGCCGGGGTGGACCAAAGTTGCCGGTGAAGCCATGCAGGCCCGCAAGCACCAGGAGAAGGGATCCCAACACGCGCTTGTTGCGGATGAAGAAGTCGTAGCACTGCCTTCTGATGGCCTAAACCCGCAAGCTTCGAGCCCTGAACCCGAGACCTTAAAGCCTAAGTCCTGAGCCTGGCCTTTTCATGGCCCAAAACGAGATGTAGAGGATGAGGCCCAGGAGAAGGATGAGAACGCCAGTTCCCCATGGCCAAAGCCAGGCATACGTGTTTCCCTGCCAGAGGACGGTGGTGTATTGCTCCACGCTCCCCGCCTGACTTACGGTTGAGGCTAAGGGTGCGGGCTTAGTTAGGGTTCAGGCTTTGGGGTTTAGGATTCAGGGCTCAGGGTTGAGCCTTTAGGCTTTAGGGCTTAGGGTTTTGGGGAAAGGTGTTCTTTGTGAGCTTAGGGTTGCTTCCGGCCTTGACAAACGACCATATGTGGCCGGCGGCATGCAAGATCACCGCCAACACAAAGAGGTGTGCAGCATTCCTGGGCTCGGGGCTAAAACGCAACTTCCATGATGTTGTACGATGGGGCTTAGGGTTTAGGGTGTAAGGTGTGTACGATGGCAACTTAAGTTTGGGCTCCTTTCACGAACCCACACCGCATCTTATAAAATCACATCAAGCTTTCGACCCAGACTCCGGTGGTATGTGATGAAGGTCAGGCCCTCCCCCGGCCACATGGGGACAGAGACATTGGCGGCCTTCTTCATGGGTTTCGGGCTGGGTTTAGAGTTGAGGGGTCTAGGGTTGAGGGCTTAAGGGTTCAGGGCTGAGGTTTAGGCTTCAGTGCTTCCGGCGATTCAGGGATGGCGGCCTTATTCACAAGGTTGACCATGAAGGGGAGGACCGTCACGAAGAGAGCTGGCATGGCGAAGTACATCATGCCCGCCCCACCCTTCGGGATTCTTGTTGAGGCACGAAAACTTTCTATTCAAAACAGGCCAACAGGGTTTTAAGAGGGATTTTAAGCAACTTACCACGAGGTACTACACTGCTACACAAACCATATTACTGAATATACATATATATATATATATATGCTCTCGGGTGTCGGGCCCCTGCCCTCCCCCCCTTCCCATGATATCCCCCCGCACCCCCTGCTGCTGCGCGGACTGGGGGTGTGCCACACTTGCCCCCACCCCCTACCCCACGCCTGCCCTGTGCAGAAAGCGGCAATCTGCGCAGTAGTTTCCTGCATCAGACATGAGTTACAATGCTTAATTGTGAGGGTTGTATGGCGATGACGACGACAGTGATGATGTTGAGCATGATGTCAAAGATGATCCGATTGTCGACTCGCGTCGTCGTCTAGAGCAGCACAACATCATGAGCAGTATCACCGGTGCGACAGCAAGAAGGAAGATAAAGAGTGAACGTAACAGCAGTTGAATCACTAATCGTGACAAGAGGTCCTTGTATTACACGTGCTGCGTACTCCGATTCAGGCCAACCAAAGCCTCAGCTAAGGGGGGTTCAGACCCCACCACAACAACGAAACCACAGGGACAGGGGATGCGGCGGGGAAGGGTACCACCACGGGCCCCACCCCACAGGGGCCTGCCTAGCCCGCTTATTCATTAGACATGTTTAGGCGTCCGTTATGCTTGATTTTGTTGTATTAATCTTCGTCATTATGTTCAAACCCATTTTTGAACATACTTGACACAAATTACCTTATTCATATCTACATTACTGCACCTCAAACATTCTTACACAAATTTTCACAATTTTTTCATAATTTCAAAAAAATATGGCATCCTACCTTTCATTTTCTTAACACAAAATTATTATATCGTCATGTTTATCGTGCTTTTCTTGTTCAGCGCTTTCGTTCTTGAGGCATTTTTAACACATTTTTAATCGTTATCACTGCTTCATGTTATGTCTGGTTTTAGGTATGATATTATGCGTAGGTTTCTGTGGTGGCTTGTCTACATGTATAACGATATCTTTATATTGATATTATTATGAATGTTTGAAAGCTATACATTCTATAAGTTATTGGATTGCAGTTGTTGAAGACAATCATAGTTAAAGTTTTCATATTCTTTTTAATATTTGAGGTGTTTTTGAATTGTAATGGCTTTGGTCATACACATTTCGTTATTTGACAACGACAATATAAACATTCGACTGTTTGACTTTTCTTATTCAGCGTTTCTTCTCGATGTTCTTTGTAATATGCCTTTGCTTCTCCTCTTAGCCTTTCTCTGTTCTTCTCTCTATACATGGCTTTCTCTTCTAAACATTCTTTACATAGCTTTCGCTCTGGTTTAAAATGGTCTTCTCCTTTTTCTCTTGTGCATTTAGAAGGTCTTTAAGTAGATGGCTTAAGCTCAGAATTTTCCATATTATAGTACGGGGCTATTTCCTCAAATGCTTTTTAGCACAACAATGTTATTCAGAAAAAAAACAGTACGTGAATTGAACAACTGCCAGTAGATGAAGCTACAAATTCAAAAACTCTGAGTATTCACCCGGAAAGCTCTCAGTAGACGAAACCAACAACTGCCAGTAGATGAACCCAACAACTGCCAACAGCCAGTAGCCACAAACCAACAACTGACAACCACCAGTAGCCCTCCACCTCCGCCGCCTCTACTTAAAAGGAGGCCACCTTATAGGGTATGGAGACCCTAGACAAGAAAAACACGAGAAAGATGACAATGTAAAAAGAGATTGTGTTTGAGAAATCATGAAAAATGTGAAAATTTGTGTAAACATTGTTGAGGTGCGGTAATGTGGAAATGAATAAGGTAATTTGTGCAAAATATGTTCAAAAATGGGTTTGAACACAATGAAGAAGATTGATAAAACAAAATAAAGCATAACTGATGCCAAAAAATGTATGATGAATGAGCGGGCTAGGCAGGGCGGAGCAGAGAGCCCTGGCGAGGGCGGGGGGCAGCGGGGGAAGGATACCATGGGGTGGGGGGAGGGGGGGGGACGGGGGGTGTTGCAGCCCTGCATCATAAATATATATATATATACACACACACTATAATATATATAGATATATGTATGTATGTATGGATGGATGGATGCATGGATGGATGTATGTATGTATTTGTATGTGTATACGTGCATGCTTTCGCACATACCTTGAACATCTATGTACTTGCACGTACATACAACACATACACGTACATAGACGTAAGCCTATAGATGTATAGACATATACACAAATACATATACCTAGAGAGCAACATATACCTACACAGATATAAATACACATACATCAACATACCTGCGTATACAAGTGCATATACATAAACCTATACATGTACATCTGTAGGTATACATGTATTATGAACATACATACAGAGAAGCGTGTACATATACCTATACCTATACCTATACCTACAGCTATACGTATACACATACATTTACATATACATATCAAATACATAGACACAAACCTCTACATATGCATAAACATATTGATAATATGCGCACATATACGCATGTGACCTTATTAATGTCGAATAATAAGTTCATAAATTCATCTCACCTCTCTATTACGGTCTGGACATGCAAAAAAAATCGTGAACACCTCTCTATGGTGGTCACCCGAAACGCCGATTCCTATAACCTAAAACCCCAAAGAGACTCTTAAACTAAGCCCCAGCCTTGGCCAGCGCCAGAGCACCCCCGCCGAGCTCTGCGACCTTCCGACCGGCCGGGGAAGCTGCGAAGAGGATGGCGCGTGCGCCCCAGGCCTTAGTAGCTTCCCTGAGGGGCTCCTTTAAAGAACCCTGGAACGGTTCCCCTTAAGGAACCCTTTAAATGGTAGCATGAGTTCTAGAGGGTGCTATATGGTTCTGCAATAAGGTCCATTTTAAGGGGTCCTTAAGGGTCACTATAAGGGGAATATAGGTTCCTAACCCTAAACCCTAAACCCCTAAACCCCTAAACCCTAAACCCCTAAACCCTAAACCCTAAACCCTAAACCCCTAAACCCTAAACCCCTAAACCCTAAGGGTTCCTTTCAGGAACCTTTAAGGAACTTCAGAGGTCTCCTTGAAGGAACCTTCGAGGTGCCAGAAGGAACTTCTTTTGCAGGCGATATCAAGGGCTTAGGTAGGGTTTAGGGCTTTTTGGGGTTTTAGGGTTTAGGGCTTTTTTGGGTTTTAGGGTTTAGGGCTTTTTTGGGTTTAGGGTTTAGGGCTTTGTTGGGTTTAGGGTTTAGGGCTTTTTTGGGTTTAGGGTTTAGGGCTTTTTTGGGTTTTAGGGTTTAGGGCTTTTTTGGGTTTAGGGCTTAGGGCTTTTTTGGGTTTAGGGTTTAGGGCTTTTTTGGGGTTTAGGGTTTAGGGCTTTTTTGGGGTTAGGGTTTAGGGCTTTTTTGGGTTTAGGGTTTAGGGCTTTTGAGGGACGCGACCTTCATGGGTGCTAAGAAAGGCTCCTGCAAGGGTTTTATGGCCTGGGCTGTCAAGGTGTTGACCGTTCCTTTGAGCGCTGAAACGGCTCCCTTTAGAGCTGCCTTGCAGGGTGCCCTGGAGAGTTCTCTAAAGGTTGCATGACCGGACAGACAGATAGATTCTCGATCGATAGACACGTAGATCGCTAGATCGACAGACCGACAGATAGATGATAGAAAGATTTATAGATCGATAGACCGTTTGACCAATAACGACAGACCAATACATCAATTAGATAGACAGATAGATGGATAGACAAGATAGATATATGAATAGATAGATAGATAGATAGATAGATAGAGAGATTAAAAAAAAAAGAGGCAAGATAGATAGATGAATAGATAGCGAGATAGAGAGACAGATAGACAGATAGATCGATAGCTAGCAAGCAATCCAGCAAGCAAGCAAGCAAGCAAGCTAGCTAGCTGGCTAGCTAGACAAGCAGATAGATAGATAGATAGATAGATAGACGGCAAGCTAACAAGCAAGCAAGCTAGCTAGCTAGATAGATAGATGCTTACATGGAGTGATAGATAGATAGATAGATAGATAGCAAGCTAGCAAGCAAACCAGCAAGCAAGCAAGCAAGCAAGCTAGCTAGCTAGATAGATAGATAGATAGATGCGTAGATGGAGTGATAGATAGATAGATAGATAGGTAGGTAGATAGACAGATAGACAGATAGATGGATAGATGGATAGAGGGATACATTATAGATAGATAGATGGATGGATAGCTAGCTAGCTAAATAAACGGATAGACAGACAGAGAGGAAGGTAGATAGGCAGATAAGTAGATAAGTAGCTAGATAGATAGGTAGCTAAGTAGGAAGGCAGAGAAGTAAGTTCTGACATTGATAGGTGGGTAGGTGAAACTTCTTAACATACTGATTCATGCATTTACTCCTTTAGTCATTTGTCTAAGGAAGAAGAACAACCATATCTTATTTCAGCAGCTTGAACAAAGTTCCCTAAACACCACCCAGCGGCCCCGAAGAGAAAGGTGCCCAGGTAAAGGAAGAAGAGCACCAGGCCGTTGTTGAAGCCACAGGCCCGGAGGTCGTTCATGGTTTGCTGGGGAGCACGCTTGTCGATGGTACCTGGAGGGCCCCAGGAGGACCTAAGATGAGGGAAGCTTGCTTTGGGGTAAGAAGGGGCCTACAAAGAAACCCTTTAGAGGAACCCATTAGAGGAATCCTTGCAGGGCGATTCCAGACAATGCTGACTGTGAAATCTGTGTGGTTGGAGGTCTTTCGGGCCCCGGTACCTGTGATGATCAGCGTGACGGGCAGCCACTGAGTGAAGAGGTCGTTCAAGGTGTCCATCTCGGCATC
The DNA here is from genome assembly GCA_905231915.1 of Symbiodinium necroappetens. NCBI lineage: Eukaryota > Dinophyceae > Suessiales > Symbiodiniaceae > Symbiodinium > Symbiodinium necroappetens. Next base: position 10,717 of record CAJNJA010046541.1, on the reverse strand, counting down.
AGTGAAATCCTCACTGGGTTTAGGGCGCAGGGTTTATGGCCCCAAGATACCCACGCAGCAATCTCAAAAGCAGTCGTGGCGATATTGCCGGTACAGCGGCCCTGAAGCCTTCGACCCAAAGCCCCCTGCATCCTGAGAGAAGACGTCTGGCAGCACCACCCCCCTCGCCACGACGAGGAAGTCGGTAGAGGTGCCCAAAACGCACGCCACGACCATCATCTGGCTCAAGGTGGCCATGTTGCTCCTCTGCGGGCTCTAGGGTCCCAGGGAGATGAGCCTCAAGATCTAAAGCCCAGGGTCTATGGTTTCGGGCTCCGGGCTTAGGATTCTTGGCTTCGACGTTTAGGAAGCGAAAGTCGGAAAAGGGTGGGGTTTATGATTGGGGTTTAGGTTTGATGTACCAGTGCCACAAGGACAGGCTGGCAGATAGATACAGCAAGAGCCGGTTTAAGGAACATCATTGCACCTGATAGGGCCCCCTTTTCCTAAACTCTAAACCCTAAACCCTAAACCCACAGATCCCTCATAGAACGCTTGTAGTGACCCTTATAGAACGGTTGCTGAGCTGCTCAAAGGTGCAGCAGCACTCGTCCAAGCGAAAACAAAGCGAGACACCGGTTTGGCGGGTTTAGGGTTTAGGGTTCAATTTTGAAATTAGGTTTAAATTCAGCCCACTGCTCCTCAACTGTGCGCTGAGGCGTTCGTTCAGAGGGTGCTCCAAGTACGCACGCGCCCGCAGGAAGTGGGCCACGCCCATCAGGAAGCGGTAGGAAATGCGGGAGAAGCGGGCTAAGGTGGAGAGCCAGTGGGGCGCTTTATAGCCCGCCAGCAGCACACCGCTGTGATAGGCGCGCAGCCCAATCAGACACGCCTTGTCTGAAAGCAAACCAACACCCCTGCCAAAGGTTCGCATCCGCTTCCAACCCGAAACCCGAAGCCCTGCACCCAAAATTTCTACTCCTCAAACATCCCACGCCCCAGGCGTGTTGGTTTGGCTTGACCCAAAGCTCAAACTAGAACTTCAATCGCTGTGGGCTTTAGGGCTTCGGGTTGCAGAGTTAAGGGGGCCTCAGGATGTGAGGTGTAGAATTTGGGCTTAAGGACTCTTCTAAAGCTCTCAAAAGGAGTTGCTCCAAAAAACTTCCCAAAGCTTCGGAACCCTGCGAGTAAAGCCGGAAGCTTCCAAGCCCCCCAGGCAATCATCCCGCTTAGGGTTTAGGAAAAAACAAAGAACTCTCATCACCCAGTTACTAACAACATCTGGCGAACCAGCAACAAAACAATACCCTTAGAAAGGCAACAGAACTTGCAAAGCTATGCAGGCCCTGCTAAAGACACAAAAAAACACATCCTGATTCAAAAAACTAAACACCAAAGAAACCCTGCTAAAAGAAACGGCTCTACCTTGACCCTTTAAACCCCACCCCCGAAACCCTAAATCCCCCAAAACCCAAAATCTGAATGAAAGCACGGCGGCCGCGACCCAAACACAGGCGGACGCAGCGGGAGGAGGTCTAAAAGGCCGGTCCTGCTGCAGACCGATGGGGGGGGATCTAGGGCTTTTAAGGGTTTTGGGGCTTTAGGGTTTAGGGTTTTAGGGCTTAGAGGCTTAGGGGGGTTTTAGGGTTTGGGCTTGAGGGTTTAAGGGGTTTGAGGTTTTGGGGTTTAGGATTCGGGGCTTGTCTTAGAGGTTGAGGGCTTAGGGCTTTCGATTTTGGCGTTAGCGTCGAGGGTCTAGGGCTTAGCAGCCTCAACTGCCTCAACATCTCGTTTCCTTTGTGTTTAGGTTTGAGGTTAGGTGTCTGCGCCCGCAACGTACCCGGAAGCCCCTTTTAAACCTTGAACCCTAAAGCCCCTTTTAAACCCTGAGCTCAAAGCATGGGCCGCCCTACTGTGGGTGGGCGGAAAGGCCGTCCAGTACGTCAGCCCGCCTCTGCACAGCCATGGGGACTGTAGCACCCACCCGGTACCTGAACACGTTCTCCCCTGACCCTAAACCCTAAACCCGAAACCCTAAAACCCTAAACCCTCAACGGCCCTAAACCCCGCCCCCGCAAAAATGGGAACCTGCAGGGCCTTTGGGAGCTTCCAAGCAGAAATCACGGTCTGCCCTTAGGTTAGGGGGGTCTGGCCGCCTTATACGGCGTGGGGTGGGAAAGCAATCCAGGGACAAGCTATCGCAGCTCATCACGACAGTACGATGCACTCGACACAACCTTGTCGCAAGACACTATCGCCTAAGCGCTATTCCACGGCAAACCCGAAACCCTCTACCCTCAACCCTAAGGCCCGTTTTAAACCCCAAACCCAGGAATTGACCCCTCCTGACACCCGGAAGGCTGGGCCGGTGCTTCCCGGCGCCGCCAGCAGCAACCTGAGCAGAAGTTTCGGACCAGTCGGGGGCTTAGAGTGTAGTTGAGGGCCCCTCCGAAGCCCTGAGCCGGACAACCCGTTCCGAAGGATTTGTGAGCATGGGTGTGTGCCCGATCTCGCGACCTTGCGGAACTTGACTCCTCCGCCTCCTGCTGCTACCGCCCCTCCTCATCCTCCTGCTGCTCCGTCTTCTGCTGCTGCTGCTACTCCTCCTCCTCCTCCTCATCCTACTCCTACTACTCCTCCCAACTACCACTGCTACTGCTCCTACTACTGCTCCTCCTGCTGCTGCGGCTCTTCAGGAAAAACGCCCCAGATCCGCCTTGGCGGTTGCAGCCCATGATATGGTCGGCATATGCGAAAAGCCGGCACTGCACGATGTAGGACAGGGTGCTGCCTTTCCGTCACGGGTCCGATGTCAGGATTCGGGGTTGGGGATGCAGGGTTTCATGCTCAAGGTCTCCGGTAGGTGCAAGAACTGGCAGTGCATATCCTAAACCCTTTACTCTCGGCCCGGTCTCGGCTTTCGGCGGTTGGGTTCTCCGTGAGCTTCGGGGAATCGAAATCTAAGGGTCCGGAAGGTTAAGTTCCGGGTTGTGGCGTGGGCTTCGAGTAAACCCGAAACCCAAAACCCAAACCACCTAAGCCTGAACTGCACCTTTAAAACCTGGAAGGATTGGTCTTCCCGGTGCCTGTCACGAAGCCAAGGACGGCCACCGGGTCGTTCAAGTTCACACCTGGACCGCAAATAGAATCTGGCTTGAGGCTTTATAGTTTGAAGGTTAGGCGTTACGATTCTGGGTTTAGGCTTTCAGCTAGGCTCCACATCCCAGCTCCAGGGGCAATCTGCTAACTACTCCACCCCGAAAGCCTCGGAGCTGGCTTTCTGCTCACGGCTCTCAGGTCCGCCCCGAAAACTCAAATCCTGCACTGCGCGCACTTAGGTTTGGGTTCAGGGCCGGGAAGCTTCACAGATCCAAGGCGCCATTGATGTAGTCGTGGGCTAGGCTGTCCATGAGGATCCGCGCCGCGAGCTGGTAGAAACAGAGAAGAGTTGTACTGGCCATGAGCTTCCTGGGGCTGAGGCGGCCTTAGGGCCTTAGGGCCTTAGGGTCTTTTGAGGTTTTTCCGAGGAAAAAGGGCTTTATAACACCTTTCGCAGAAGTTTAGAGCTTGAGGTTTAGAGCCATGTTGAGGGCTCGAGCTCAAGGAGAAGCCTCACACTTTGAACCCCAAACCCTAAACCCTAAACCCTTAACAACCCTAAAGCCCTAAGCCCTAAGCCCTAAACCCCAAACAACCCTAAACCCTAAAGCCCTAAGCCCTAAACCCCTAAACCCTAAACCCCAAAAAGCCTCAACGTCAGCCCGGGACCTCAACCCGGAGCCCCCCGAGCCGGGACCCGAAACGCCGAATCCCAAACCCTGATTCACGTACCCCAAAACCCCCATGCCAGGGTTTAGGGTTTAGGGTTTGGGGTTTAGGGTTTAGGGTTTAGGGATTAGGGTTTAGGGTTTGGGGTTTAGGGTTTAGGGTTTAGGCAGAGTTTCGTATACGTCGACCACGCATTGCTTTGGATGCGGATGTCCACGGCAGCCGACCGCAAGCACTCGACCAGGCCCCACGCGAAGGAGGGGAGGTAGGCGATTTCCTGGGGGGTTTATAGCTTTTAGACTGTTGGCTTGGGCTTTTAGGGTGCAGGGTTCTTTAAGGCTTGAGGGTTTAGGGCCTAGGAGTTCGGGTGCTTGGAGTTTACGGGCTTCTGTGACACTAAACCCTGAACCCTAAACCCTAAACCTTAACCCAGGGGCACTCTGGCTTCGGACTGCACCTTCTGAACCCACACCCTTGCAGCGGCAACGGATCCGAAAGACTTTTGGATCGCCACTTTTGGCCTCATGTTCTGTGAGGTCGAAACCCTAAACCATAAACTCCAAACCCTCAACACAAGAAAACCCTGAAACCTAACACCCGAAAACCTTCAAACCTAAGGCCCAAACCCTAAACCGTGGGACCTGAGACTGAGGCCATGGGCTCAACACACCATCCGAAGCCACTGGTCTGGGTGAAGAGCGCAAGGGACCGATGCGGTTCAAGGCTTAGGGTTTAAGCTGTAGGGTGGGAGGGACCGATGCGCCCCAAGGTGCCTTCGTGTCAGCTCCCTTGTTATTTCTAGCGTAACATACCTGAAAACCCTATTCTGTTTGTTCACGGATACTGGCACTGGTTTGACCATCAGGACATCAGGTATTTATTGGGTTTCGGGGTTGGGGGCTTCGGATCATGCAGTCCGGAACCAACCACTTTCTGCGAACTCTGCACAGCCATGGAGCCCACCATTCAGGGTTTGGTTTCGGGCTGCATGACCCCAAGCCTGCTTCGCAAGGTCTAAGCTGTCTAAGAGTCATCGCAGGGACACCGAATGCCGGCTGAGCATCCGTGATTACGTAATACGCGCGTAGGACGGTTTTCTCCTTTAGCCCAGGTATCGTCACACAGACTGTGTCGGAGGTGTTGTGAGGCGAAATCTTTGCCAACCCCACCATCTGAAGCACATAGATCCTCGGCGAAACATCGAGATGGTTCATTTCTTATCGAAGGGCTTCGGGTGACGTGGATCTCAATGGATGTATGTATGTATGTATGCATGCATGTATGTATGTACATATCTGTATGTGTGTGTATATATATATATGTATCTAGAGTGCACTGATGAAGTCTATTGCATCAAAGCTCCCCAGGACCCTAAAACTCAAACTCCTGAAAGCCTACCTCCGTAAACGGCCCTAGACCCCCAAGGCCGGAATTCCTGAAATCCGCTAAGCTATGTATACACAGGTGTATATACACAGATAACACTTGCATATACATATCGAAGGTTAGGCATGGATGGATGGACGGATGGATGCATGCATGCATGGATGGATGGATGTTGGTATGCAGGTATGTAGGTATGTATGTAGGTATGCAGGAATGTAGGAATGCATGTATGTATGTTTTTGCATACGGAAGACTCGGCCTGTTACCTTAAACCCTAACCTCCCCTGGCCTCCCCTGACCTCCTTATAAGGGGACACCTAGGGGTTTTAGGGCTCCTGCAAAAAAAAAGGGAAACCCAACAACTGGCCGGCCAAGGATCAGGAAGCAGCATGTGCACGCAAGGACTGCCGTGGAGTTCCAGGCCGTCGGCTTTGGCACTGAAGGGCTGGCGTCCTGAGCTCGTCTTAACAGTTTGGGATTTAAGGTTTAGGGTTCAGGGTTTGGGGGCTTTTAAGGTCTAGGGTGTAGAGTTTGGGGCTTGAGGTTTAGGGTTCGGACCTTCAGGATTAAATACGGTCTAGAAAGTTGTATGACTCTTGTTGTGCTCTCCTGAAGGAACTTAGCGCTTTCCACAAGAAGTCTACAGAACTCAAGAAGAGCCGAGGATCCCCCTCGAAGGTCGAGGCATCCCGCAACTCGACCAGCTCCGTCATCTTCAGGCAAAAACCGCCTTCTTACCTGGACCCAGAACGCTTAAACCCCCAGGTCGCAAACGCCCAACCCGCGAACCTTTAAAGTGAGCCTGAGTCACCTGTGAAGCATCGACCCCTGCATTTCTATGGGCGTTGTAGAAGGACATCGTCATACTAAGGAACCTTAAACCCGTAACCCCAAATCGTACTCTGACACCCTAAGCCTCAAAGGTTTTCGAGTGGAAGGCCAAGGGCAGAGGCCTCTGGCACCCAAGCGCCTCACGCTTGAGCCTGGTGCCTGCGGAGATAGGACTGCATGCACAGGGTGTAAGGTTGAAGCTTAGTGCTTAGGGTGTCGGGTTAGGGTCGGGGCTTAGTGAGGCTGAAGATGGCAAGCTTAGGGCCTGAGGTCAAAGGTTTTTGAATATCTTTCGATCCATTTCAGCATCGAAAAACTGAGCAGGCCATTGTGGATTTTCAACTCACCCAACATGAGAGACCGTACAACACGAGCGATGGCTTGTTGGACTGGAGTGGCGGAGCATTCCCGGTTGCGCTTTTTTGACAGAAAGCGCCCATTTCTTTCTGAAGAGGCTGCTGTGCCAGTGCAGAGCGAGCTGCTCCAGAAGAGCAAGGCAATGCGCCAACGTGCCGAACGTGTGTGGAGAAGTGGGCAACAAAAATTTCTGTTTTGGCTGCAGCCTGTGAAGTCATGCGTGTTTTTTGGTCTGGAAAACATCTTGACTGCTGACAAGCATACAAATGCACAGCAAGCCTTTTTTCTGGTTTGGGTTTACACAAGGTATGCCAACAGCTGGAAAAAATGAAATTTCAAAGAGCTTCCAAGCTGCCTCTTTTCAAACCTGTTTAAAGCTTCCATTGAATTTAAAATTCTGAAGGAGCCGGAATTCTCAAAGGTGCAACTAGTTGGAACCTCCAAGGTTTTGCTCATAAATGCTTTTTCCTCTCTTTTTCAAAGTTTGCAACATTTTCTCTGCAGAATTAGATAAGAAGGCTGCAAGGAAACAGGTTACCACCAGAAAAACGCAGCAACTTTACGAAGGCTTAAAGAACAAGGCTGCAAGAGACACCTGCGCAAGAGAAAATGAAAACCAAACCCTTGTAGATCCGCTTGTAGGTGATTGTCAAGAGAGTTGGCAAGTGCAGAAGCGGCCTTTGGAGTTGCGGGAGGCTGGTTCCCCGCAGGTTGGGTTGAACCTAGATTCGAACAACCCCTCCCTGCCCGCCGCAAAGCGCCTGGGTTCGAACTCGGGTGAACCTCAGGCTCAACTCGGGTTCCAACCTGGGTTCCAAGGTTAGGCAACCCTTGCCAGGAAGGTTGGGGTTGGGATTGAAACCCAAACCCAAACTCCCTTTCCATTGCTTCCATCAAAAAAAGAAGAAAGCAACACAAAAAAATGTTTTTTGAGGCTTTAAAACAAGAGAATAAAAGAAAAAACTCACACGAAAACGCTTTGGAGTGCAAAAACGAAGAAAAATTAAAAACACATTTTGTCAACAAGCTCAACAACAACATTGCTGGCAAAGTTTCTGGGTTTGCAGAAAACGGCTGAGCTGCAGTATTGTTGCATCGATTGTAAAAGGTTTTCTCGATCTTTTTGAAAGTCCGCATTGGTTTTTTGCATTGTGGAGAACTTACAAATTGAACCGCTGTAAATTTTCTCACACTCTGAAAGAACGCCTGCGGTAAACGGTCATGTGCTTCACATGCCCAGGTGAAAATGAGTGCACCGTAAAATAAAGCAACACATGAAATACGACATGTCGAATGGGAGAAATCATAAACACCCCGCCTACAGACACTCATGGCCCGGGCATGGGTTTCTGTACCATGATTCTCCATTGGTCAAACAAAGAACACTTAGTTCAGGATAAGCACTCGTAAAGTTTCGGCGTTCTTGAGCACTGCCATCAAGGTCATTGGCTCACTACGTTGACACACTAGCTACACGTAGCACTGTACACTACGCGCATTCCGTCGAAAGGCGTGGGCCGCCGATGACGAAAAGCATACACGCCAAGAATCAAGCTGGCACGCAACTTTGAAGCGTACACAAGTTCAAGGATCGTCACACTGAAGATTGAGATGCCTAAATGCATCGAGTGGCACAAGCCTACTCCTTCGGATTTGCAGCTGCTCCACAGCTGCATCTGACGGTTGGTAAATGATTTCATGGATTGACAGCAAAATGCTGTTTCTGCAAGGCATTGACATGTGTTCAAGCAAGCTATGTACAATTTCCCACAGCTGCCTATGTACAATGCCAAGTGGTGAATCCCATGCGCGGGCATGGGACTCACAGCTCAGCGCATCATGAGCATTGTTCAAGGATACAAGTCAAGGATCATCCACTGTAGCAACACTTGCACTGCTTGAAGCCTCTGCGGATGGCTTCGCCACGTGTGATTTGTTCAAGTGCTTTTGCATTGCCGAGCGTTCCGCATGAACGCCTGTTGTGGTACGATCTGCCTCTCGACTTGGTGACCCAAACAAGCTGCTGCTGCGTCTTTTGCTCATTCACATCACGCACTGGTGGCATGTTCATGGCCTTTGGCATTGGCCTGCTTGCAGATCCCTCCTGAGGATCGCGAGCATCATGATCATCACGTGTGGCACTCGCTGCTGCGGTGCTGGACACACTAGTGCCTGCTGCCGCACTGCTGCATGCACTGGTAGTGGCTGCCGCGGGCGCGGCGACACGGATGTGCAAGGTACTAAGGTCTAAACCGGCATGGGACTATCCTTAGACGTGTCAACCACAACCGAAGTACCCTCAACCCTAACATGCACTGCCACACTTGGTTGCTCACTGGCCTGCTGTAGGTTCCTGGCGCGTTCACCGCTGCGCAGGCAGCAGCACCACTGGAAACACATCGCTGCGAAGACGAAGGCTTGAAGAATCAGCATGATTGCATAAGGATGATCGGTCACGAACTCGTACATCAAGAAAATCCGCATACATCAGATTTTCAAGAAAGTTCCAAATAATCATTCCACTCGTCATCAGCTTCCTGGCTCAAGGCGTTCGAAGAAGTATTGGGCTCATCGCTGGAAGCTGTGACACGGTCAGCTTGAAGAATAAATGCAAGCACTTGCATACCTGCTGCACATTCAGCTTGACAATCCTGCAAACTATCGCTCTTTCCAAGGCTTTGCATACCCATCGTCGCTGCACCTGACGCCAAGCATGCCAAGCAACTTGTCCACCCGATCGGCCTTCAGCGGCTCAGTTCCATCCGACCGTCAGCACATTTTCTCGCACTGTTGCAGCCGGAGGATCTTGCCACTGATGTGGCGCATTCCAACTCCCTGTCGGCACGCAAGCGAGCGCGCCGCGGAATTTTCAACAAGGCAATTGACTTCAAGTTCAACCTCAAGAACCAAGAAGCGAATGCATGCTGCCAGGAAGATGCCCTCTGCTGCTGGAACAAGGCTGTTGTACTCGCTCTCGGCCGAGCTCAAACTTATCACCTTTTGTGTCTTGCTGTGTGAATACAGCAACATGTTGTCCCACAGGATTGCACAACAAGAAACCGACTTGCGTGTTGTTTTGCATCCACTCCAATCAGCATGACTGTACACTTCAAGCACGGAGGTGTTGGACCGAGAGGTCCATCACGGATCAAACCTCTCCCAAGCTCTGGCTTAGCAAGCCCAACCACATGGTCTCGGTGGCTGCTGATGTAGGAGGTCAAATGCCTGAGAAGCTTCCAAGCTCTCTCGGTGGGCTTGTGAGCATACGTCGACAAATATCTTATGCCAAATTGACATGCAATCAGATCACTGCTCATATACATCAGGATTCCAACGGCCGACCGATAGGTGTCGACGCTTAAGGAAAGTTACATGATCTCCAACTTCGCGCAACCATTCAGAGAAAATCTTAAACTTACTTTGCAGATGGCCTTCAAGGTTCTCAAGAGTGGTCGTAACACCACTGCACAGCATGTCATCCACATGCACGTAACCCCCGCCTGCGCCATCAGGCAGACGAAACAGAGCTGGGCTTTCAGGAAGCAACTCGATACCAACAGCAGTTTGCATCTCAGCCGTGAAATCACTGAACCAAGTCACACTCCCGTCACGTTGCCCTGGCAACATACGCCACAGTTTAAACCACCGGTCACCGATGCGTGTGACCATGAGGTAGTGCTGGCTGCAATGCAAAAATACGTCGCTGACATCAAGCGCAAGAAGAGACCATCTGCGCTCTCGGCTCTGTCAGGATCGATGTGCGCGAATTCGCGCGCCGATCCTTGTCGAAGTGCAAATCTGACGCCGATAGTTTGCCTAACCATCATTTTTGATCCATCTAGTCTTACCCTTAACGGTTGACTTAACTCTAGCATACACAATCTCAGAAAAATTCACGATTTTTCCGGCATATAGTCTACCTGTAATGACTTCAAAAGAGCTGGCCGAACCTGTGCGCGAACAGCAAGTCTGCAGCCACGACGCGTGCCTCCAGCACCAAGCATGGAAAGGTGTGAAAAATCCTAACCGATTGGAGTTGTCCTGATTGCGGCAGT
>CAJNJA010046530.1:0-26498 GCA_905231915.1 Symbiodinium necroappetens | reverse complement strand
AAGCGAGGAAGATGCAAGCTCGAAGCAGTGATCTGCGATTGCTCTGGTAGGTGCCGGAGTTGCGCAGCAAACTTGCCGAGTTTGAGGCCTGCACCATCGTTGACAGACGTCATGCTGCAACACAGCTGGCACAGAACAGAGCTCTCTCTTTGGTTGAAGAGGCCAGGCAGGAGTCTGCCAGCCGCGAAGTCGAAAGACTCACTGCAGAAGCAGCGGAGGTGCCCGCTTGCAACCAATAATGTGTATTGACAGTGATTGCAAGATATTGCAAGCCTGGATGCGAGAGCCAGACATCATACCCATCTGAAGCTGGGCAGCAGTGTGTCAAGCTCAGCGCCCATAGTCTGAGGTGTCAGCACTGAAGGCACAGATCGCTGAAATGGAGGCTCGCAGCTACCCGGTTGTCATGCGAAGTGGNNAGAAGGATTCGCAAGATGATGATGCAGCTTGCTAGTTCGAACCAGGTGCAGCGCGCGGCTGCAGTCCAGGACGCTGCTGGCGCTTCTGAGCTTCAGCAGGAGATCGAGAAACTCAAAACCGAAGCTGCGCAGGCAGGAGGGGAGTCAGGGAATCCTATAGGCGAAGCAGCAGATGTTCATGAGCAGCGACGTCGCAATCATGTGGTGAGTTGTACTGGTCCTGCCCCAGGTGCCAGAGTTGAGGGGCAAGCTTGTGGAGCTGGAGGCTGCAAGATCCAAATTCCTCCTTGGAGTAGGTCTCGCGGTGTCTAAACGAGGTCTGGCGTAGTCAGGAGTCCTGGCTGATGCTACCTCAGACCCTCTGCCCAACCCTATACCCTGAACCCTGTCGAGGCCTTCAGCCTTCAAGCATGCGATGGAAACACGTCGGGCACGAATTCCGAGCCCATCTTGGCTTTACTGTAGATTGGGACATTTCTTTGAGGGCTCTAGGCTTTGGGGCTGAGGAGTTTGTGGAGCTCCAGGGCTCTAGGGTGTTTGGCTTAAGCGCGATGGGCTTAGGGCCTGACTAGTGTGTTTCAGACCTCACCTGTGAAGAGAGCTCTTGACCCAGTGGCCGGAGGCCGCTGCAGCGCAGCAGCAGCAGGAAATGGTGCAGCTGACCGAGAAGGCCCTCCGAGCAAGTTAGCCAGTTAGTTTGGACGTGACATGCTGAGAAGGCTACTAGTTACTAGTGCGCCGCGCTTTCCAGCAGCACTCAGAGTCTAAATGCAACCACGAGTCCGGGACCAAGACCTCCAGTTGTTGATTGAACTGTCAGGTTGAGGTGCAGCGAGCCAGCATTGCTGAGATGGAGGCTCAGAGCTTTTTGCGGGCCGTGCCCGTATGCTGCTCCACGCGGTGCAGGTTCGTGCGCGCCAGCGTGACGAGGTCCGCAATCAGGTTTTGGTCAAGATTGCAGATGAGGTGATTCAAACTGACCCTTGCTCATGCCAGGAGCTGGCCCGCAGCCAGGCCGAGGCAGCCGTTTCCTTTGGACGTCTGGCGGGAGGTGGAGAGAGGGGATGGGCTGATGAATGCGTGCAGGTGGCAGCACTCAAGAGCCAAGTTGCCGAGCGAGAGGCAGGTGCAGGGATTGTCGCAGGATTGGGTCGATGCAACTGATTTCGACTGCACATCAGCATTTGTCGCCTTCATGCTGCAAGTACCTTCTGCTGGATCGAAACCTCACATGTTGACCAGCACGAGGCAGCTCTCGAAGCTACGAACCAGAGCAACGCTCAGGCACGGATGTGCCAGTGTTGTCCACGGACTTTGTTGAGTTTGCCTTGGGCCGGGGAACACAGACTTCGCCGGAACCCGGTGCAGGCCGTCAAAAGACAGAAAGAGGCGCAGACTCTGTGCGGGACGGCCGCGTGCACGGGGCGGAAGCCTCCCGGGAAGGCCGAGCGCCTCAGATCTGCAGAGGCGGCCGCCTGGCAGCAGGCCGCCCCCTGTCGGAGGGCATTCTGGGGGTCCCTAAACCCCTAGATGCACAGATTGCTTGCCGGCCTCGCTGGCAGAATTTAGCTCGTGCCGACTCGGCACAAGCAAGAATCCTAAACCTTAACACCCCCTCCGCTTCCGGTCTCCTCTCGTGCTCTGCTCTGGCTGGGAGGCCGAAAAGGCCCTGGAAGGCATCAAGGCCGGTCGTCTTGCTTTCGTCTGCTTAGGCTATTCTGGAAGTGCGTGTTTGTTTGTTTGTTTGTTTGTTTTTTGTTTGTTTGTTAATTGTTTCGTTTGTTTGTTTGTTTTTGTTTGTTTGTCTTTGTCTGTGTGTTTGTTTGTTTGTTTGTTTGTTTGTTTGTCTGTTTGTTTGTTTGTTTGTTTGTTTGTTTGTTTGTTTGTTGGAAAACACAAGAAGCAGTGGGATTCTGCTCCAGGCGGAGAAGGAGAGCTTGCAAAGGCAAGTTGCCAGGCACCCAGAACAAAACACTCAACTCCTTCAAAGGGGCTCGTCCCTTCTGTGCCAGAATATCGTTGCGTTTTGTTGCTATATTGAGGATATCTCGACATACACTCGCAGCTAGTACAACTTCTGCGTGAGAAAAGTCGAATGTTAAGGAGAAGCTGAAGACTGAAGCGGCTTCAAGACAAGCAGGTGCCGAGGCCGTTCCCGGAGACGCTCAACTCCTCAGCTACTGGGAACTCAGTGGCCAGCTACTGGGGTCGAAGCCGAAGAGGAGAGACCACACTCCGCGGGAAGGCAGAGCAAAGCTCGTCCGAACAGCTCCGGGCGGAGCTCCATTCCCTGCGGCAAGTGTGCGCCCAAGGGCCTACCGCTGCTCTGCCTGCGCATGCCTGCGCCAATCCGTGGTTTTCAGGAGCTCGCGTCCGCGAAAGAGGCTCGCGGAGCAGAGGCGCGCCCGCACCGCGAAGTCTGCGACGGAGATGGCGAGTGGTGGCGAGTGCGTCTAGGCGCAGCGGGCGGCTGCCGCCGAGGCTGCCGCGAAGGCGCACCACGGCGAGGCCTTGACTTGGGCTGGGCATGCTGGGCCGCATTCCAGCATATTCCAGCACGGGCATCTACAGCGCTTGCTTCACGAGGCGCAGCGCCTCGGTGCTGAACTCGCAGAGGCGACGGACCGCAGGAAAGCCTGGAGCTCTTGGGCCTTCTTGGGCCTCGAGCTGTGCAGGTTCCGAAGCTGAAGGCGCAAGTTGCCGAGTTGGAGGCTTCCTAAAGTCCTAAACCCAAGCGCTTGCGGTTGCAGTGCCTTCGTTTCCAGCGCAGGCAGGCCTGGAGCTGGCTCGCGAGGCGGCGCTTCAGGCACTAAGAGCGGAGCGGTTTGAGCGAGCAGAGACCGGGAACTTGGCTGCAGGCCGATGCTGAAGCCAAGTCAAAGTCACGACCACAGGCACGGAGCAGAGGGCACCATCTCAGGGGAGGTAAAGACAGCTGTGTTGGCTCTCTGGGCGCCGTCGCGAGTACCGGGCGTGGGATGTTTCTTTGCCTCAGGGCTCATGCCAGAGCTTGATGAGCCATGCTTCAGCACCGACAACACGCAGACATGGGCCTCACCCTCACCAACAGCTACTGTACGGAGCAAGTTTCGAGTAAGCTGCAGACTCCTGCAAGCATGGATGCCCAGGGACTGCGACTGCATGAGCCTGCATGAGCCTGCTTGACCCTGCATGACCCTGCATGACGCTGCATGACCCTAGTCAACTGCTCTGTTGGGGGCCATGTTTCCTGGGTCGCTGCCATGGAGCTCCGCGCCACCTCGGTTGCGGCACCTTCCGGAGGAGGTTGCAAAGAGGGTCTGTGCTTGAAGATGGCGTCGCAAGCATAGGCAACAGCAATTCATCACTCGGATATGTTATGTTTTTGTTTGCCTGTGTGCAGCTTCCAGCACCGTGCCGGCTCGGCAAGCGAATCCCAAGGCCTGGGCCCTGGGTCAAAGGGGTCAAGCAGGAGAGAAGGCTCAGGATGTGGGATGAGAGTCTATGTACAGAGATGGTAGAGCTCAGTACGCCTGCAGGTGTGGACATTTTGCTGTTGCGTGGAGAGCTCTGCAACCGAAGTCCCGACAAACCAGCAAGCGAGCGAACAGCTGCTTCCGACCCCAAGAAAAACAACCTCAGCGCCCCAACAGCGCACCCCCCCTCCCGCCCCCCGCACCAACAACAGAATAATCACTGCCGCCCAACCGTAGCGACAACAACGATGACAGCAACAGCAGCAGCGGCAACAACAACAACAACAACAACACCACGCCCCCAGCACAGCAGCAAAACAACAAGTGACACCAGCAAATCCCTTGCCTTTTGCCGACGAGAGAAGTTTCTTTCTGTTGCTGTTGTGTTATTCGTGGTTGTGCTCTGCAGCAGAAGTTCCGAAAGCAAGATCCAGCAAGCCACCGCCGAAAAAGGCACACTTACCGGAGGCAAATGTGGTGTTGTGCGAGTTGAGGCGGCGACTGCTCACGTTTTTCAGGCACCCCCCCCCCCCCAACACTAGAACAGTAGAAGGCAGCAGAGCAAATAGAGTTAGCAGAACCCTTACTGGATAATAATACCACCAGTCAACCCAAAAGACGATTATTCCTATACTCCCCCGTACATCTCAACAACTACATCGCCACTACTTCCCCATTATCAAGACCAGTTTTGGAATAGCCAATTACTCCGTCCATGTTCCCCAAGGTGCAGTATTATCATCCCAAAATGGGCGGCCGGGGAGTGCTATCCTGAGCAAAGCACGAAACCTAGACCTAATGCACGATCCTGGACATCAGCACCGCGCTCGGTATGCTTGCACATGAGCGTTGGCCTTCAAAGGCGCCATGCACTCGCTGCTGCAGCCTTTTTCGCATTGCAGAAACTGTTACTTGCACAAGTCTTTTCCGGAGAAGACTTTTGTGTTGTGTGCAAGCCGTGCAAGCTCAACCAAAATCAACGTGACGTGTGTTTTCGGCACTCAGCCTCTCGACGTCTCCTGTGAAGCTAGAGGACTTGTCATAGTCGGAGGGAGTCCCACGTTTGAGCATTGTCGCCGTGCTAGTCACTGTGGCAAATCTATCGCACTCGATGAATCAGTGAATTTGATTTCTCCCGCAGGCCTTCAAGCTACTTGCAAGGCTTCTGGATCCGAAAGTCTGCAACGAAGAGGCCGTCTCTGTGTAAGCATGATTAGGAAGGGGGAGAGGTCTTGCTTAGTTTGTGTGGAAGGCGATCGCACTTCTACCGAAGCTACTGCGCCGCAAAGTACTTCGGAGCGCGAAGGAGGCAGCAGCGTGGTGGGGGCTGGAACTGCGCCCAGACTGCCCGTCATGTAAGATGCCACCAGGTCACTGTGGCCATCGGTGCTTTGTCCAAGCGGAAGTTGTATCAGGAGGCTGGAGAACTTACAGCCATCTGCGATGTTGTTTGCGGGTTGAAAGGCTGGCGAGTTCGCTTTGGCCGCTTGCCGCTGGAGACCGGATGACCAGCGGCGTCGAGCTCCGGAGCCCAACGTGGCCGTGTGCGGCGACTTATACGAGAATTCAGAACTGTTTTTTGGCTCGCCCAACCCTGTGCTGTCCGGTCTGTAGGACTTGGATGGACTTGGGGCTTAGGGATCTGAGTCCGGAGTCAGGTGCGGCCCTCAATGCGGCCCGGCGGAGTCGCGGCTGGGTGCTGGCAGTGCAACTTATGGAGCTGCCCGGCGGCAGTGAGCTACCTCCATAAACCAAGTTTGAGGGGATGTGTAGAACCGGCTTCCCACGAAACAGATCTAGGCATCGCTGGGGACACACAAAGACGCAGACTGCACTCTCCTCCCGTCCACGTGTTAGGTGCGGGATGGCGTCTAGCAGCTAGCCTGGGATAGCAACAGGAAGCTCGATGTACGTTGTTTGCTCATGAAGCAGGAGAGTGCTGAGGTGCGCGCGAGAGGCGAGCGTGCAACTAGACGAAGCTCAGCTGCAGCAGAGCCGGAGAACAGGAGACATGATACTAGCATTTCGTATGTTTCATTCAGATGCCTCCGTATGATTCTGTCTGTGTCTATGTCCAAGATGCGTTTTGAGGCACCGGGTTCTGACGCAGCGTTTATGGCCCTGGCCTCCGCGCCACCTGACGATGCGTGGAGGCAAGATGGGGCTTCCGCGGGCTCGGCACACTTGGGTTTACGAAGCTTGCAAGGCCTGTTTTAGGGGTTGTCTATTTTTCTGCGAGCCTGTCGTCAACTCTCACGCATCGGTGGCTGCATGCTGCAGGGCAAGCGCCCCCAAAGTGCAGGCTCATGGCGGACCACACCAAAAGCAGGGAGCCAGGACCCAGGATCTGTGCCTTGTGCCAGTAGGGCAAGGATGACGGCAGGTGTCCTTTGGAGTTGTGTGAAGGAATCACTGCGGTCACGTTCGCCTCAGCACATTTTGGAAGATTGCAGCAGCACCTCGTCTTGTTCAGCTCGGGGCGCAAGAACGGGGTTCCAAAGAGCTAAGCATGTGCTCTGTTCCTGAAGACCAGTTCCAACATTGAGGGGCAAAAGTTCGTCAGGTGGCAGCGTGCTGTGGACTTGATCCTCTCATCGCGCTGCGCTGACATCACGGCTTTTGAGGTGCAGAGTGCAAAAGGGACCATGTGCAGTTCCGAACCGCATATGAAGGAGTCTCTGTCGGCTCCGGCTCTTTGGGCTCTTTTTTAAACTAAAAGCAAAGGAAATTGAATCTCCAGCCGGGCCCGGCCCGGAGTCTTGTCTGTCATAAATGTGGTCCCCCTTTGGTTCAGTCTGCTGCCCGGAAGGCCGCGTAAGGGGTAGCTGGGGAAGGAATTCACGGTGGCTTTCTCTTAAAGCCTGTTATTTAATAAACTTTAATAAGAAAGCCTAGCTTTCTGAAGTCCCTCAGCTTTTGGAAAAAGCTTGGCTCCGAAGCGCAGCCTCTGCCTGTGCCGAAAGGCAAGCCCTGCTTCGGTAAAGCTGCAAGCGAATTTTTGAAGCTTCCCGAAACAAATTTAGTTGAATGTGGCCCCTTTTCCTCATACGAAAATCCTGGTCCCTTTTTCAAAGAAAATCCTGCCGCAAGTGCAAATAGTCTTCCATACCCAAACCCTGCCGAAATATTTTTCATTAAATGTGGGACCTCTTTTACTTCCCATCTTCGGATTAGCCAAGGCCACAAAGCCGGGCTGAAAACATCCGTAGCTGAGTTCCGAGGTGCTGGTCGCTGCGGCTGCCGATGCCGGAGAGTGGGCTGTGGCTCTGGCATTGACAGAGACGATGGAGGCCCTTCGGAAATCTGTGCTCGAGCATGCAGCCTACAGTTCTAAAGTTACGCCTGTTTTTCGTGGTCCTCACGATTGCGATTGGGGTGTGTGACCGAAAGCAGAGCGAATAAGCTATTTTGCGATGTTTTGCATTCGAGGTTCAAACTTTTCCTCCTGCACCTGTTTAGCCCTCGTGCTTGCCATGTCATTGGGCAGAGCTACTGCAATTCCCCTCTGGTCATTGTACGCCCTCCACTTGCAACAATTCGACCTGGCGACTGCCCAAGCGACTGGAATGCAGCAAGCACGCAAAGCCAGCACAGGACAGGACACGACCATGTCAATGTCGCCATAGCTGGGCAGATATGAAGGCTGTGGCCTCACAGAGCAACATAAAGCAGATCACAAGACGTGGAAGACTAACGACGGAACCGAGTTTCGGGCCGCACAAGTTCGGCATCATGGAGAAATTGAGTCGCCCAACATCTTGTCCTTCGAGACGCCACGAAAAAACATGCAATCTGAAGTTCTAGTGACTAGTGACTAGTGCGATAGGAATTGCTTTCTCTCACTGGGTGCTGCCGACATGCTATGGCCTGCAAGATGCACTCGTCTGAGCCGCGCGGGAGTATAAACATCGAGATATCCACAGTCCTTGGCCTACCTCAGCCTCGTCTTCGGATGCTGACGTCAGGCCCGCCTGGGCTTTGCATCCGGCGGCGCCTTGGCCACGGCGGCCGCAGCCAGGGGCCCATTTTCAAAACGTGTCGGCACGGAACACAGCATGAGAATTTGTCCGGGACTTTCAGAAATCTCGCCGCATCTCGCCGCAACGCTTTCTCAAAGCCAGCCGGACCCGGGCCTCCTGCAACTCCACGCAGTTCCACGCAGCCTCCTCGGAAAACCTGCTAGTGCTTGCTTCACCCTGTCGTTCTTTCCTGCGAGAGGCGCCATTCCGAGGTCTTTCAAGGAAGCGCTCGCAGAATGGGTTGCTCTGGATCCAAGGCAGCGGCCAAGAAGGCAGAACTTGGGGAGCCTGGAATTATCATAACTTCACGATACTTCACGGGTGAGGAGGTTCAAACCTGGAATGCGATGGAGTTGCAGTGGCGAGCGACAATGAAGCCCAAAAGCACGATTTCGGGAGGCGGCACCAGTCAACAAGCAGGAAGAGGCCGATGATGCACTTGGAGTGGCAAAAGCACTCTCGGAATATGGCTGAAGGAGGAGGCATCACAGCAGGTTTTGCTCATCGTACCATGCGTGGTGTCGCAGGCACCGACGGCAGCTCCAGCAGCTGTCGACGCTGAGGCAAAGATGGATTGTGTTGTCTGTGGTTGGTGACTGTAGAAGCCCTGACAGAAAAGAGCCGTGATGTGGCAGGTTTCTGAGGAGCCCATGCCTCTTGCCCAAGCAGAAGTAGTGGAGGCACATGCCGAAGTCACAAGCCTCACGAGACTTTTTAAGCGTTCTTGCACACATTCAACTTCAGGACGCGGCACAGGAAGCTCCTGCGGTGACTGTGGCGGAGGCCCAGCACCAAATCGCAGTCTCCCTTAAATACAGGCAGTGTCTTGACAGAGTCTGCAAGTGTGTGGTGTGAACATGAACTCAGAAAATTAAGCGCCTCAGACCTGCAAAGAACTTCAGGAAGCCCGAGCCTGCGTGGATGCCGTTGCGGAGCTTAAGGAGCTGCACGTCACCAGCCGAAAGGGCAATCCTTGAACATGTCTTTTTTTTTCCGAGTTCGCGATTAGAACGAGGAACTTGGGTTGACCAGAAGGCGTTTTCCGTTCTACGCTGATTCTGCACTTCCCATTGCCAAGATGCACAGAAGGAGATGAGGTTGGAGGATCCCAAAGAGGACGCGGACGGATCTACCATCGAGCCCAAGGAGGACCGGCTCAGCTGAGGCCTTGCCCATAGTGAAGTAATGTAGCTGAGCATTGCATGTTGTCACTGTGTTCTAGGGCGCTATGTTGTCTGGTGTGACTTTCTTCTGACTGCAGAGCAGCTGCGAAGACAATGCCGGTTTTTGCATCTTGCCAAGTTGTCACGGCCTTTGATCCTTCTGCGAGGAGGCACATGATATTGTGCTTCCCATGGCCGGCGGCTCGGAAACGCTCGTCTAACATTTAGCGATTGGGATCCTTAAGCCGGCGACGTGAAGACGTCCACCTGCGCTGCTGCGAGGTGCAAGTCACAGCGTCCGAACCTCCCAGCAGCTTCTGCGCCTGCGGCCACCCGCCGTGACAAGAAGAGTGGGACGGGTGGTCTGCCATGGAGACCTCCAAAGTGGAGCTCGGTTTCTAAGTGGACAGTGTTTCCCATGCCGGCATGGCTGAGGCTCTCTGTGGTGAGCCACAACTTGGCGCAGCGAAAGCTCGAGTTATTACTGGGCTAGTGCCATGCCGAGCGCCTGGAAGAGCTGCTGGGGGGTACTGAGCCAAGGGACGATTGCACAGTGCACAGGGCAAGAGTGTTCAGCCCTCGGTGCTGGACGCAAGTCGCAGACAGATGGGCTCGGGAGGAGCTTGCATCGTAGTCGAGTGGCTCTGCTTGGGCATCTATCACACTGTGACGCAGCCAGCGTTCCAATCGTGTTTGTTTAAGTAAGGGAGCTGAATGCACAGCCTGCAGCACCCTTCCGACTGGTATTGTGGGCTTGCAAGGTCAAGCCGCTAACTTCGGTAACGCCAATTCGCACTGCTTGTGCTTACTGCTCAACGACACTCCGTCGGTTTAGTGCTTCAACGTTTCTGATCAGCTGGCAAGGCTGCATGCTGAAAATTGCGCGATGATCACTGTCAGATCAGTGTGCATGCATGTACAAGCTTCATACTTGATGCTTCGACGAAGAGTTCGTCAGAACTCGTCGGAACATCGAAGCTCACGGCCCTTCTGATCCCGTACGTCAGACGCATTCAGACGCGCAGTAGCGCTTTGCAACTCAGGCTGCCGAGGACACCGAGGTGAAGCCGGGCTGCCCAGGACGCACGTCCATCTTCCCCGAATGAAGTGGATTCGTTTGGACTTGTCCACACTTATGTTGTTCTTTATAGCGCTAGCCGGCTCAGGCGGGATGGGAAGCCTGCCAAGGGACCTGCTGGGGTAAGCTGAGGCAGGCGCTGCTGCGACGCGCCCTGAAGATGGGCGGCATCCATGAAGTTTCCGGCTGAGAGGGTCTACGTTGCAAGGGATCTAATATGTTCTGTTTCCCGGAGGGGCGGGCCTCGGACGGAACCATCGCAGTGTTGAGGCAGCACTGGTCCGTCTCGCAACTGCGCAGCTGGGGTCTCAGTTTGAGCGGCGCAGCTCTACAATATGCTTACGGCTTTCGATGTAGCAGAGCTGTCTTTGCTCTCAGCGCCAGGGTTCGCAAAGATAAGTCTCAGCTTGAGCCCAGGCCTGGAGACCGCAACTCTTGGCAGTGGCCGCTAGAACTGATGGCAGAGATCAGTGGCTGTGGGCTGGAGGTCAGCAGTTGTACGCTTGTTCTTTGAGATGTCAATGCTGACAAAGATTTCAATTACCGTTGTCCGGGCAGGTGCCTTCGGTCCTGTGCAAGACGGCAATAGGAGTAAGGCTCTCAGAGAACCGGGTTGGGTTACGCTTTCGATATTGTTCAGTTATGGGTTGGGTACATGTCAAGCCACCAGCATATCTATCTGGTCACCTGTGTTCTTGTAATGCATCGTGCCCAGCAATGGGGCTCTGATCACAGCGTCGGCTGCGCCGGGGGTTGGATTTCTCACGCTGCAAGGTGTGCGCATCTCACGGACTCTGGCAGCAGGCAACCTTCTCAGCTTGGCCATGGTGATCCTCGGTTCCTCGGTGTTCTGCGTTCTTTCATATTCCTGCCAGTTCGTGTTCCATATTTTTTCCCGTTCATGCCTTGTCGGCAAGCTAAGCAGGCAGGCAGGCAAGCAAGCCATCAAGTAAGGAAGTAAACTGGCAAGAAGGCAGCAAGCACGCAACCACGAAGCAACAAGCCGGCAAGCGAACACTGGCAATGTAAACATGCTGACACAAACATCCTCTGCCCAGGCCATTCACATCCTCAACACCATGCGGGAAGGAGCCATGCAAAGCTACATTGTCGGCTTCCTTAGAGGCATCCCTGGCAGGGAGCTGTCTGCCAGATCCAGACATCCTGTGTGGCCTCCTAAGTCTGTGGAGAGCCAAAAATAGAAATCGAGTCAAGTCGCTTGGCAAAGCCTTCGGATGTCAGAGGCTTCAACAGTGTGCTCAATGCTTGTGAGCGAGCAGCGCGTCCGGAGCCTGCTGCTGAGCCTGAACCCCGGCGGGGAAGATCTTCGGCCCCTAGGGTAAATTTCTGTAGCAGCATGTCACTCGCAGGTCGGACGGACATGCCTTCCTTCGAGGTGTCAATGCGCATGCCTGTTCAGGCTCCTGCAGGACATGCTCCGGTGTCGAGCATCTCCGGATTCGACTAGCCGCTTGTCAGAGTTGCTTGGTGCCACACGGTCTGCATAGACCTGCTCAGCCGCAGCGAGCTTGCTAGTGGCACAAACCCGAAGTTGCGGACATTCAGAGGCTCAACTTGTTTCTGGGAAATGAGCAGAAGCCAAAGGCTATGCGAGAGCCCAGCAGAGGCTTTGCCCGTGTGGCGGGAGCTTTCAGCCGGCAGACTGGTGCGATCCTGAGCTGCACGCAGTTCGCAGTTCGCTCCTTCATTCAAACATGCGGGCACTATGCGAAGGGAAAAAAATTCGCACATCGCATCACACCTATTGTAAGATATGCTAATTAAGGCTGGGAGATGGCTCTTGCCCTTTGCAGTGCAACGTGGCACGGTCTGCAGCCAGACGAGGCTCGGGCCGACTAACTGATAGCCTGCACACCCGCAATGTTCTAAAAACTACGCTAGAATGTGTTGTGCCATAACTGCACCATGGTGCACTATAAACATACTACAACTCAGAGCCTTGATTCGCTCAGTACCGACCATGGCACCGCATGACACCTCCCAGTGCGAAGCGCCATAATCACAGCAAGCACATCACGTGTCAAACGTTGTGTGGGGCTCAAGCATCCCTGTTACTCTGCCAGCTGCCAGTAGGTTCCAAGTAAATCGGATGGAGGGCTTGGATGCAACAGCCTTTCTAGCAACATCAGGTGCTATTGAAGTGCTTTTTGCCACAGTGGTGGTCCGCGGTATCTGCGCACATCGTCGAAGGCTTTGTGCAGAGGCTGTGCGAGCTTTCAAAGGGTTTTTACAGACGGTAGGGAACGACCGTTTCCTGACGCTTGCTGAGAGAAATGCGATGCACGAGAAACTTGCACAGCTTCGGCTGCGCATGGCCCGCACGTATTCACGAGTGCTGGCTGCGATGTCCCTAGCCTTCGTCCTGTCGATACAGAGAAATCTGATCTTTGGTGGACAGCGCTGGATGACAGCGCCATTGGCTTGGTTGGTTCTTGCCGTATTCACACTGCTTGTAGTCCTTCAGCTCCATCCGTCCATCTTATCGGCAGCCACGCTGAATTTCTGGTATGTCGTGGGAACCATCGTTGTAGCTATTGGCTATTGGCCGGCATTTCTGCCTGCCGAACACCTTTCCACAGTGTCAGTGCTTGCACTGGTGCTCTATCGACTTCCTTCTGCAATGGTAGCGCCGCAACTTGCATTGATAGTTGTGGGAAATCTGACTTTGCCTTGTGTGGTATGCGCTCGCACCGTAATTGAAGCCGACGAGTTCAACCAGTATGGCTTGGGAACTTCATTCGCCATCCACGCAGAGGTGACGTGTTCGCTCATGGCTATCACGGTGTCTGTGATTCTGCGGTCGGCGTTGAGACATATTGCAGAGCAGTATGTCAGATCCACGAAAGCTGCCACCGAGTTGAATGCTGCATCAGTGTCCTGCATGCAAGAAGAGAGCGGGAGAAGCTGCGAGGGAGGCAGAGAGAGAGAGAGAGAGAGAGAGTGGCCAAAGTACTTTTGCCTACCCACAACCAGCAGCTTGATGAAGATTTCCAGAGGGGGAGACTGCGAAAACCCAACCTAAGTAACCCAATGGCCCGAGCCTCAGCTTGTTGTGTGTTACGCAGTTGCAGCATGTGTGCTCCCACCAATACGGGGGGAGGCACATCGTGATCGTTGCAGCCCTCCATGTCCGACCCAGCACTGCCAGGGGAGTGATCACCAAGCCCTGTCAGCTGTTCTTGTGTTAGTGGCAGTGAGGGGAGTGGACCCATTTCCTTTCGTACAGCCGAGCCCCTCATCGCACAGTGATGGGGGGGGAAGAAAAGACACCTGTGGACCGCAGGTGCGCGCTCGCGCGCGGTCTCCCCACCTGGTAGAGAGAGAGAGAGAGGCCGGCACCTTCGTTCGAGGTTCGGGGGAATGTTGCATGTTGGTCACATAAAATATCCAAAAATATAAAAAAAATACCGGGTAGATGTGGAAGTTGTCCCGCAAGACGGAAGTTGTACCAGTCCCGCTGTGCCCTCGGGGAACGCTACAAAACTTTGATACGATGTCATATGGGCTGTGTTCTGAGATGGCTTGTGTGGGGCGTGCCAGTCGGGAAAGACTACAAACCCTGAAACAGAAGTTGGGCTTTCTTTGGCGAGTCCCAGTGTGGCCCTCGGGGAACGCTGTAAAACCGTGATACAGGATGCATGACTTAAGGCGTCCCGCATATGCAAAAGGCGTCCTGCGAGGGAAGTCACCTGGGTAAATTGGGTCCAAGGGTTAAGTCGCATCGCGTCGTGTTTAGTCGCATCAATCCAGTGTGCACTTGGTGGTTCCACCAAAACGCTGTACAAATATGCTTTCATGTCCTTTCCCAAAAGTCGTCTCGTGCAGGCGTGCGCATGGGATTCCCGCCTATATAAGCTCATCAGGCGTCTCGCACCGGCAAGCGCATGGGGATTGCGAAAAAATGCTGGCATGCAAAGCCCAACTAAAGCCCGTTGTCATGGTGGCCAGCCCCAGCGCACCTTTGCTTAGATGTCCTTTCCCAAAAAGTCGTGTCGCGCGGGCGTGCACATGGGGATACCGCATAAAAGCCCATCAGGCAACAACGCCTTTGTTTTGCCAGCAGTCAAGGGAAAATAAAAAAGAAGAAGGCGTTACTTTTGGCGTTTAAGAGGGTTTAGGTAACCCCGACTTTAGTACGAGGGGACATCGATCCAGCTGCAAGCGGGGATTCCGGTAACACGCAATGATGCCACGTATGTGTGTCTCGAACGAGTGCTTGTGGAATTGAGCGTCTACATGGGGAGTGGCTGGTTTTGACATGTTGTGAAGCCGCTTGAGTCTCGAGCTGGTGCTTGCGATATCCCGCGTCGACATGGGGATTGGCTGGTTTTGATGTGCCGTGATACCTCTTGCGGAAGTCGTTGTGGGTGAGCGTGGACATGGGGGAACCGGTACTGCGGCCACTACGGCTACTACAAGGGGAGGGCTTAACTCGCGTCAATCTTGTTAAGGAAATACACATCTTTCTGCGTTGTCATTGGGGTTGAGCAATCCGGCCCGGCCTGGCATACATCCAAACATCAACCGATGAATGGCTGGTTTTGATGCTAATCACGTGGCCCTGTGGAAAATAGGCCCAGCTCATCCAAGCCAGTCTGCTTGGCGCTGGGTATACCCACGCGTTACGCGTGCAGACACACATATAACATAGGACGTAAAGAGACAAAGACACACCTACATGGGCAATGGCTGGTTGGGGCGTGCTGTGATGCCACTGATGTGTGTCTTGTGCGTGCGTGCGCTTGTGAATCGAGCGCTTACTCGGGGAATAGCTAGTTCTGCTGTGTTATGATTCGCGTGAGTGTTTTTGAAATCGGGCGTCTGCATGAGAAATGGCTTGGTTACCATAATTATGTTGTTGTCTAGTGGATGCAGCCTTGCTGACGCAGCATCTACATGGGGAAAGCCCTGTTGATGTGGCCATGATTCGACACCCTCGCATCGCGTGCGTCCCCTTGGACAGCTGTGTTCCAGCAAAACGTTATGCGACTTAGTTGTGTCACTGTACGTGCACCTCGAGGGTTTGGTTTCCCACCACCAACACTCGGTACGCGATCAACACTCAGTACGCGCACTTCGCGGGTGTTTGTATGGCCACGATCATCCAAGCTAAGGCGGTCAAAACTCGCAACGCGTACACAGGGACGTCGACTCGTATCCGCGACGCATCCTGACAATTGAGCTGGAGTGACTTTGAGCGTACAAGCAGCGTCCGCACTGGGGTTCTAGCATCTAAGCGTGTGTATTCTTGCCACTATAATGGAGCTTCTCAACCCACCGTGTGCAAGGCGCGCGGCATTTCAAGTGCAAGCCACGAACACTCCAAAAAATGCTTGTGCCCTTGCGGAATGGCTAAAGTTTAACTGTTGTTGGACTGACATCACCCCGCCTGGGTGACTTCACTCTCGTGCCGTGTGCCGCAGGGCTTGGGGCGACTTTACGCCAGCTGGGGCGACTTAAAACTCGTGCTTGTAGAACATGCTATCTCCAAGGTGTGGTGGTGTGAAGGCTCCCTGAAATCTAGCTGCGTTCTTCAAGAAAAAGAGCCTGTGCACTGCGGGGCAGCCAACAGTTGAAGATATTCGAAGATCATTCAGGCCTGTGTTGAGTCTCTTGGAAGGGGCAATCTC
Source organism: Symbiodinium necroappetens (assembly GCA_905231915.1). NCBI lineage: Eukaryota > Dinophyceae > Suessiales > Symbiodiniaceae > Symbiodinium > Symbiodinium necroappetens. The sequence continues at coordinate 10,713 of CAJNJA010046530.1, read as the reverse complement.
GAGGGTACGGTGGTGTGAAGTCCGAAAAGGTTTTGACAAGGTGGCTCACCCGATACTCGAACAGCTTTCTCACACCCCCGAAAGCCCCATAATATATGGGCGGCCAATACCCCGGGGGGTCTGACAAGCCCCCTGCCCTGGGGAAGAAAAAGGCCGGCACGCCGCAACTATATAGTACTTAGGATACGCTGTTTCATTTTGAGCTTACTGTTTCTCGTCCTTCCCAAGCTAGTGGAGCCGGGGGATGGCCTCGAGTAGTAGCTTTATTGCACCCTCGCCACGGCAACAACTCAAACCTATCGCACTTCCATCTTGTGGTTATAGTCCCCTTTATTTTGCACGCTGTTTTCTCAGCTTTGAACTTTGCCTTGGTAGTGCACTGCATCTTTCCACGGCCCACCATAACGGTCGGGGGCGCCAAGAGCGCCCGGGCGAGGGGGGCAACCCCTGAGCCCGGAACCCTGGCGAAAGAAAGGAAGAGAGAGAGAGCGCAAGAGCTACCATACAGGGGGACAGAGTAAGTTTGCACCGAACCTGTTCCATGCCGGAGGTACTTGGTAAATCTACTTGTTGTTGTGCTTGGATACTTCATGCGAGAACAGTCTATACAAGGCGCTTGTTGCAGTCATTCAGGATCCCAATGCACTCAAGGAAATTGCAACAGGGGTGCGAGATGGTGCGGGGGTCGACTTCGGACACGACCTCCAACCTCTCCAAGGTCTTCGGCTCGTAGGTTTTATTTTTGATCTTGGCTCCGCCAGTGCAAGCCTCCTCTATGAATTTGCTCATGATTTCTGCATTAAGGCCTTGTTGCAGCTTACCTGCAATGCCGTGGTGGAGCTCAATGCAGATCTACGGATCACCACAGATTCACAAGAGCTGGCCAGCATGCTGTTGCGGAGTAATTCGGCTTCGAACTTGGCTGGTGTGAGCTTCACCGATTTTGTTACAGCTGCAGAAAAAGATCGCGCAGCGGAGATTCTTAACTCTCGCCTCCCGCATGCGATGGGTGGATTGGACAATGAAGTCCAGAACGTTTCTGCGCAGGCATTTCATACACGGCTCGTTGACAGCTGCTCCAGCAAATTTCGCACGGAGGTGTTTCAGGTGAGCTACCGAAAACTGGACGGCGAAATCTGCCACCTCATTGGCCTCCGAGATTTCACAGATCAAAGTTGCCTCGCCGGGCAGGCGGTCGACGCCATCGAAGATCCGATGACTTCTGCATCCGCATCGCAGTCTTGGGCCCCTTCATCCTCACAAGATTCCATGGGATCCTCGCCATTCGACGAGGAGGGCCTTCCAGGCCAGCAGTTTCCCCAACCGCCCGAGAAATCTCATTCACGATGGGTATTGCTGGAGCTTGACATTCCGTCAATGCAGATTTATGGAGCCTCTGCCCCAATCGGATGGTTGGCAGGTATGCGGCTCACGAATATTTTCCCAGAGGATGTGACGGATGGATTCCAGAAGCTATGGAATGATATTTTAGCGGTTGAGGCAAAGGGCGAGTTGGATCGGACGGTATTGTCCTTCAGCAAAATTGAGATGCGCTTCAGTCCCAAGAAGCGGTCTCTGATCAGCGGCACTGTGGAGGTCACCAGGACCGCATCTGGTGAGCTCGACGTTTTTCTCTGCTTCCGTATGCCTGTTCCAACAGAACGTAGATCGTCGAGAAGGTCCGTTCGCAGAGGCACCACTGCGGGCACCAGCCTGGGGACTTTTCCGATGCGGACATTGAGCCCCATGTCCTTAGAGTCAGTTTGCTCCCTTTAAGAGGAAGGCATTCCCAACTCCAGCGAAGCTGCTGTCTTGCAGGTGATTCCTGCACTTAGAATTTTCAATCTGCAGTGACCTGTTCCCATCATGTGCTTGGTAAACCTGTAGTCTGTAGTTCTTCCATGTAAGCTTCACGCAGTGAGTGGAGGGTGCCCAAAAACGACGATGCCAAGCCTCCAGAGTCTCGCGCCTTGGCCAGATTGTTCTCGTGCCCACCGCTACTGCCTGCGGCGCTGCGGGCAGATTGAAAGAAGCAGAGTGGGACACCCAGCTCAGAGCAGCTCAGAGTCTTGCAGACCAGCGCGACAGAAGTGAAGCTGTCCTCGATCTCCCAGAAAGATTCCTTTTGTTGCCGGCTCGCATTGCGAAGACCGAGGACCTGTAGGCAAAACATGCCCGAGTAGGAAGCGGCCTTTCGAGCGTGGGCAGCCGAAAGTCGACTTGAGCAAACTGGAAGATGTCGCTGACAGTGACAACGAAAGGTAGCGTACTGTCCTCTACCAGACTCTGCCGGCTTTTTTGACATCACTGGCACGATGCAGCAGCTGTCGAGGATCTGCGTTTTGCAGCAGCATGCGGCAATCAACTTCGGCCGAAGCCATCGTTTGGCTTATGCGCGCAGCGCGTGCAGGCTCTAAACCGTGCACACCAGCGTGTGAGAATTGACGCCAATTGATTTGATTTGGGGTGTGTTTTTGTGGATCAAAGCAGCTATTGTCAACTTAGGCTGGAGGGCGCCTTCCAGCCTTGGCAGCGCGCTGAGGAGAAAACTATAGACGGTGAGGGACACAGTTGGCACATGTTGGCACTCTCGGATGCTTCGAGACTTCGAGGAGCTGCTTCGGAACGCGCGGCAAGCCTCGACGCGTCTTGGAGACGGGCTGGGCACGGCAGAGCAGGCTGGCAAACACGACTTGTGCTGAGAGTGACAGAGCGGCAGGAGCTGCCGCGCACAGTTCGCTTACGAGCTCCCTTGACAAAGGTCGGTCCGACGAAGCTGAGAGAGTGAATCAGTGAAGCATCTTTTTGTCTGGGCCGGCGACAGGTTTCGAGTGGGCTCGGGCATTGCAAGCGCTTCAGGAGCCCTGCACGCATCTTGCTTATATCCTGACACGTCCAGAATTGCCCTCGCTTTTTGAGGTGTCGAGATTTGATGGTCTCCCTGCATCGATGCGGTCTTATGGGTCGGGAACCCGGGCCTGCAATTTCAGATCCGCAGATTTTCCTGCCCGACCTTCGGGCTCTGAGGTCGGCCTTGAACGGGTTGAATTCAGCCGCCTCGGCCGCGTGGGGCATGGCCCTGATCTTGCTTGAGGTGAGGCTTCGCTGTGAAGCATAGCACAGTCTTAGCGGCTCTTAGCACCTCGCAGGACATGCAGGCTGCGAGTATAGAGACAAGCCGTGGGCTGAGAGCTTCCCAGCAGCGTGCTGGTTCTTACTCCTGCTTTTCCTTGAACCGCGGCGCCATGCCGCGCCGCATCGAGGCAACATTGCTTTGCAGGCTCGTTGCGCATGTCGAGAGGACTTGCCGTGTCAAAAGCAGAGCTGAGCCAGATTTGCCTGATTCCGGGTTCCCCATTCCTGTTTCCAGGTTGTCCCACCTGATCCCAGAAGGAATGTCACTCCTGGCATCAGATTTGAGTTTTATCGAGCCACATGACATAAAGAGAAGCAATGAAAGAACATGCCAGTGGCTCTGGCGGTGAGGGCTTGCCACCCTGAGCCTCGCGCCTTCGTTTTTCGCCGTTGGCTTTGGCACCCTTTAATCCGAAAGGCCGCCATGGAGGTTTTCAACGAAGGTGCTCCTACGCCAGGCGCTCAATCTTGTACCCCCCCCCGTGATTCAGGTAAGCAGGTGGAGTTAGATGTGGCATGGGTTTCGGCGACGGTGAGGCCTTCATGGTTGCTTGAACTGCTCACCGCCTCTCTCGTGGCAGAGGAACCCAGCGTGCAAGCCTGAGACAGCACCAGAGTGCGGTGCAGGTGAGGCTTGTGCTGAATGCAAAAAAAGACGGAGGCACCTAGGCATAGGTGCGAACACAAACTGCCGTGATGATGCTTCTTGCAATGGTGTTTCGCGTTGTCAGTGTTGCGAGTTGGATTTGCTGGGTTTGTTGTCGGCAGGTCGTAGCCACGGCATCATACAAATTGCAGCTTCATGGGCGCCCACGCCTGAGAGCTAGATTTTTTCCTGCAGCGGTAAGGTTCCACTCCTGCCGACTGAGGCTTAGATGCACATTCTGCTGCAGTTCTCGAACGCAAAGTGCTTCTTGGGTAGAGCAGAGCCGGAGTTCTGAGCTGTTTTTATGTTTCGACAACAGCTCCGGAAGACTCACAGCACAGCTTTCACGTCAGCGAAATGTCACGGTGATACCGCAATGTCGACTGGTGATTGCATCAATTCAGCTTGCTTCTGCTTTGCTTTGCAGGCTGCCCTGACCGCCCTGAACCTGACTCGGTCTTTCCACCAAGTGCTGCGCATCGAAGACTCGCGAGGTGCTCCGGGGCTGCTGGATCCGCTTCCGAGAGCTGCGCCAGCGCGAGGCACCTGGCCCTGCAGCGGACGCCGCAGCTGCCTCAGCCAGGCAAATGTACGGAGGCCGAGGGCCAGAAGATCTTGATCGCGTGACGTTTTGAGGTGCTGCAACGGCAGGCGTCTTTGGGTGCAGGGATCGCAGGGCTTCTCAGCAAGGCGGCGTTCTTGGGTTGCGCATCGCAAGGACCCTGACTTAATGGGCTTTCTTGCCAAGCTGTGAAGCAAAAGGTATTTATGATTATATTACATATATACATGTTAACCTATGTAATCACTATTATCATTGTTATTAGGACGGCTGGCCGTGCGGCGACTGCACCGCATGGAAGGCAGGTTTTGGGCCCTCGGTTTCACAGGGCCCAGGGCCGACCGTTCTGGGAGGTACCTTTGATGCGTCGTGTAGCCTGGCAGCGAAGTCGGTTCCCGCTTGGGTCGAGCGCCTAACATGACATCTTTACATCTTTGAGCTTTGGCGGCTCTCGAGTCTGATGCAAAGGTGGAAAGTCAGCTCAGCCTTCAGCTACCATCATCCTCCAGTGCTGGCCGCATCGTGGGTCACAGGTGGGAAGCGTGCATTGCCGGTTGTGGCACAGCTTCTTGCGTGGGATGTGACGATGCTGTTCAGGAGCGGAACGCTGGATGTCTGGTCGCCAATCCTGGCAGATCATGATCGCTCCCAACACGCAGAGCGACAGGCAAGTGCCCCTTGTGCGCGGGATACGCGGGCCATGGACCTTACTCTCCATCCCCCGGACAACCCGGAAAAGCTATGCCCAATCCACTGACGTGAGAGGGCGTGGATCCCAGGATTGCGACTGCCCCGAGGATCCAGCCCCGACCTTCCCAATCCACACAAGAATTGCGCAGCCACAAATTCCACGTGCTAACACGGTTTTGGTACAGGCGCACACGCTGTGACACAGTGTGGTGAGCACAACCAGCCCACGGAGGGCTGACAAAAACATGGGTGCCATGAATGACAGAGAGCATAGGGGATGTGTGTGTGTGTGTGTGTTTTGTTTGTGTGTGCGTGTGTTGCAGTCACGAGTACGTGTATGCATAATCAAGCATACGTATTCATTGGTGCAAGATGACTCGATTTTAAAGCCATGTCCCCTGCATGTCGTTTCCGAAGTGCTCGCAGCAGGCACTGTTGCTGCTTCTAGGCGACTTGGATCATGGCGACACAGGACCGCGATGACTTGCGTGCGAGGTATAGCATGTAGGCTGCGGCACCCCGACAGCAACGGCAGGACCCGTTCCGATTCCACCAGCAGGCGGCATTCGATTGTGCCCTGAGCCACGTTTTTTGTTTCAGGCGACTTCGGTTGCTCAAAGAGTTCAACGCAGGTATGTGAGTGCGCACCCCTGCGTCTCCTGCACAGCTGTCTTCTTTCAACTGGCCAGCTCCTGGAGAGGCCACGGACTGCAAGTCGTAGCTCCGCAGTTCCTCGTGGAGATGTCTCTGCGAAGGTGTGCGACTGCAAGTCGCCTTTGATGCCTGGGAGGAAACGAAAAGGTGGACGGCATCGCTGGCGCCTGAGGCATGGCAAGAAGGGATAGTTCGGATAGTTAACGACAACTGTCTGACCGAGCCCGGCACGTTCAGCCATATCGTGTCTCTGAAACAGCTTTATGTTGGTCATGTTGCGGAGCATGTGCAGGAAGAAGGAGAGCAGCAACAGCGACTCCAACCGCACCCGATTGAGGGCTTGGCGGAAAAGAGCACCGCTGCAGACGCTGGAGCTTGCCGTAAAGTCTAGCATTCCAGCACATCTACGACAGCTACGGGAGGATTCTCCATGCGGTGCATGCGTGTTTGTTTCGTTTGGCTTGGCAGGCTGACACGGGAGGTGTCGGCGACCTGGGCAGCGCAGCAGCTGAAAAGCCTGCTTCTTAGGTTAAGGGGTGTCTGTAGGGGGTCATTCAGAGCCAGTCCAAGTGTCTTGATCCAGGCTGTTGGCCAGTCGCGTGGCTGAGCTGGAGGCAAGCAAAGAAAGCAGACATCTCACTCAAGACACCCGTGCGATGTGACAACTGAACTTCGCCGATCCTTTATCTGCCTAGGTTGGGGTAGCTGTGACTGCTTTTTCAGTAAATGCACGGCATTTGCTGACGTCCGAGTTGTGGGGCCCGTGCATATTATGGCAGGCGAACAAAATCTTGCGCCGGAGCGCAACCCAAGCTAGCAATGAATCTCTGCTAGGTTTTTGGATGTTTCTGGTCGTCTAAACTTGAACCTCATGCTTAAACACATTGTTTTATTGCCAAAACTCGTCAATACAGTGTCAGCAACGGGGTTTCGGTGTGTTGGTCCAACGAATGCCGAACACAGCCCAATGCCAACGTCAGGCGCAGCTTGCGGAAGCACAGCGCAGCTCTACAGATGCCCGTGAGGCGAGCTGTGATCTCGGGTGGGGAGGATTGAGTAGGTTTGATTGATCGGCAAAGATTGCAAGGGGCCTTGAGACACCTTGAAGTTGCGGAAAGCTTGTTGGCCGCCATGATTGGCTGAGGAACCAGAAGCCAATGTCGCTGCACTTGTGCATATCAAGACACTCTTTACGCAACAGCATATCGGTGTGCCAGGCTTGTGAAGCCATGGACGGCTCTGCCACGTCAGACGCTCAAGCAGACAAGAAGGACGGCAAGGTGTGAATTGGGAGCTTAACCCTAGGGTCGGCAGCATGCCACGACAATGACAGGAAGGAGGAACGGAACACTGGCAAGAGAGTTGACCATGATCACACTGTAGTAGAAACTACGTTAGTTGTTTGTTCAGGGAGAAACTACAGGTAGCTGTGTAACAAGAAGACACTGCAGCAGCATCGACTAAAGCAAGTAGTGCACTGACCGCCCGAAATAATCATAATTGCAAATCGCTAAGCATTGTGCTGTGGAGGTTGTGGGCTTGCTTACAGATATGACATGATTACGAGTAAGACTACGGATGCTTGCTTACAGGACTCACGATGGCAGTTTCCGTTAAGGTCACATAATGTGATACTGTAACACTACCACTACGACTCTACTCCTACTTCTACTGCTGCTACTTCTCCTACTCCGGCCACGATCCCTACGCCCACTCCTACTCCCACACTACCACCACCACCACCACCAGTCCTAGTGCTAGTACTGGTACGAGCACTAGCTTAGCACCAGTACGCGGGCGCTTAGTAGGAGCAGTAGTAGTTGTCGTCGTCGTCCAGTGGTAGTGGCAGTGGTAGTTTTGGTGGTAGCGGTGGTAGTGGTAATGGTAGTGGTAGGGGAAGACCATGCGTGACAAACCCTGAAACTACCAGCACTTCTTGCTCTCACGCGTCATAAAGTGCAACTGTGCTGGTCGAAGGGCTCTTTTCTTAAACTGCACTGTTTCTGTACCCTTTTCTGTTGTTCGAACGGCCGAAAATGACGGTATTTACAGGTGATTTTCATGTTATTTTGCGCATTCCAAAACATGTCCAATAACCAGAGATCAACGGAAAATGTTCAGCATTTGGGATGTTTGGTGTCAAAAAGTGCAACAGCGCTGGTCGAGAGGCTGTTTCTTAAGCATGTCAGTGCCCCTTCGTTTTGTTCGACAGTCGGACATGCCGGTATTTACAGCACTCGCGCTTTTGAGTTCAGAGTATCCATGGCCCAAGCATGATGATGGTTACTGACCCAAGCATGATGATGTTTACTGTGTAATGCGTTTTGAGTGATAGTCGGAAGCTTCTGCGGCTGTTCGAGTTGCCTTCGCGGTTTTGAGATTCGTGCTCTTTCCCGAAAGGTCGTTGAACGACTTTAGGGTTTGCTGAGCCCTTGAGTTGCCTCCGCCGCCACCGCCACTGCCACTACTGCTGCGGTGGCAGTGATGGCAGAGACCAGAGCTACAGCTACCAGTACTTGGCATGATGGTGATGGTGACGATGATCAGAAGAAGAAGAAGATGGTGACAAAGACGACGACGTTGGTGCTGCAGCTGCTGCTGTTGATGCCGAAATGCCGAGGATGTGAACCATGATCATATTAGATGTAGCCCATGTCCAGTGCCTCCTCCACTTCCTTGAGGCGTGCCCGCGTGCGGGACTTGGAAGCCCAGCTGGCACGTGCTGAAGCCACGACCTGAAGATTCTCTGGACAGTCAAGCGGAGCCACCGAGACGGGAGCCGCCCAGGAAAATGCTGCCAGCCTGAAGGAAGCAGCCAGCCGTGCGGCAGAAAGGTTGCAAGAGCAAGCCGTCAAGGTCGGGCCGCCTTCTTGAGATTCGGCAATAAACCATGTATCCACACTGTGTCAATTCTAGTGCAGTGTTAGGAGCGGCAGCTGGAACGACAGCTGGCAGACTCACTCGGCAGTCCCTTGGAAACATTGAGATGGCACCATGTTGTTGATCACGGAGCGGACCTGGCGGCCGCATGTTTCATGAGGCTCTTGGCCGCTTCGATCAGTGATCGGTGCGGTCGAGGGCGCCACGAGCTTAAAGTTCACAAATGCCATGCCGGAGTCTTCAGGTCCTTCGAGCTCGACCAAGGTTTCCAACACTGTGCGGGCAGCAACTGGGCGCTGCATGCGGCCGTCTGCAGCCCAGGTGAACGCACATCACCTTCCTTGGTTTAGCTGCAGCCTGTAGTGGCGGAGAGAGAGCTGAAGAATAAGAAGAAGAAAGCAGTCAGGTTGAATTGGGTTGGCTGAGGTGAAAGGTAAGTATATGTAAGAAATATGGAGTGTTCATGTTCTCATATACATAAAATGGTTTTGCGTGGTGCATCTGTGTGTGTGTGTGTTTATTTGTTTGTTGGTGACGATTTCTTCAATTTGTGGATGGATCGTCGATTGCCAGAGCTCGGGAGACTTGAGCTCCATCGAAACATCCGAATTGCGGGGGCCCTGACTTTCGGCAAAATGCGTGGAACATAGAAACTCTGTCTTCCAAAAATTCTCACACAGTTTCAGGGAACAGATACAGAGCTTATCTAGGTAGGCCTTTGGGATATTCTATATTTTCCCTTATTGGGCTTAAGAGGACCCTATTTACTAATATTTTCCAGAGGCTTTAAAGGGCCAACCAGTTATGTAATCGGAGGGATACTTAATGCATGGACCACCAAAGAAGTATCCCTACTTCTACGACTCCCTCCAAAAGCCGGGCAAGGCAATTTGTCATAGAGTCATAGAGGGCAGGATCGACGGGTTCGTTCTACGGTGCAGCATGTTTCACATGAGCTTCAGCTCTAGAAGATCAGGGAGTTCAGAAAACTAGGGGACCTGTTCCATAGCATACTCATGAAGGGACCTGGGACCCTCCATTCATGCTCACAAAACCCCAGGAATCGCGGCTACGAGCCAACGCCTTCGATCTGACACCCGCCATGCTCCGGATAATGTGTCAACCGAGCAGGCGAGCAGCTTCGCACGGTTTGCCGTTAGAGGCCATCCACGTCCATGCAGGACATCTTTTGCATTTCGCTGCCGTCGTGCTGCTTCCTCCTCGGCGTCAGATGCCAACATCTTTTTCCTTAGTGCGCTGCCTGATACAGTGGTGGCTACAAGATCTCTCGGAGATGAGGCTCCGAGGAAAAAGTCGGGCTGTCTTTCACGTGAGGGGATGGTGTAGGATTGTTCAGCATTGTCTTTGCCTGTGGATGCAGTACGAGCACGAGCAAGGCTTACACCCGAAGGTTTTATCTGTCAGCATGACATGAGAGTCATGAGATTTGTTCAGCTCGTTCTTCAAGATGTCAACCTCGTTGCAGCCCCGGCTCGAGAATAGCAGTGAAAGCAACTCCTCTGGCCCTGCTAGAAAGGTTCCACTGCGGCTTGCTCAGCGGCACCAGAGATGTTCAAGAGTTTTTGGATTGCAGGGAGATCAGGCAGAAGCAGCAAGATGTCTTTCAATGGGAAGGTTGGAGCAGTCCTGGACTTGAAATACATGTTAGAACCACGAGGATTCAGAGCATGCCAGAAGCTGCAAAAATCTTACCATGCATTTTTATATCAAACCCGCAAAGTTTCTAGAAACACCTCTAGCACGTCAAGGCAGGCAGAGCTCAGCGCTTTACAACACATCGATGATCGGTTGAAATTCGCTTCGCACTTCGACAAGCCTCGACCACCCAGCCGACTTCGACTTCGACAATTCGAGCTGAGTCTTGCCTTTCAGACGAAATGAAAGTCTCAGAGGTGGCCAACAGGAAGTCAGCTTAAGTTTTTTGCAATGTGCGGATGAGTCTCTCTCTCTCTCTCTCAACATGTTTTTGTAAGCGGCGAGCATGAACAAGCACAGGCACAGCGATTCAAGACGTGTGATTGCTTTGTGCTGGCAAATTCTGACATCTCGTACACCTTCGTCGGCTCGGGTCTATGCAGAAGAGTCCAGTCGTTGAGTCTTTTGGTTTCGGCAGATTGCTCTGAAC
>CAJNJA010046519.1:0-26503 GCA_905231915.1 Symbiodinium necroappetens | reverse complement strand
CCTCTTCTGCGTCCAGGGACGAAGGCCTCCTCGGCATCGATGTCGAGCTGAAGTTCTCTGATGACGTCTTGTGCTTTGGTCAGGGTCTCATCGCCAGGCTGGTCTGGGTCCCATCCCCCTATGATGAGGGCCGGCTTCCTGTTCCCCGCGTCATCTTCAAGCACATTGGTCCCCCGCGGCCCTCCCCCTCCTCCGGCTTCGATCTGCTGTAAGCGAGACTCGAGGTCGACGATGCGGTTGGCGAGGGTCTGCGTCTCAGCGGCGACCGTCTCGAGCTTCTCTCCCTGCTTTTTCTGAACCCCCGCGAGGTCTTGCAACATCCCCACCGCATCCCCGAGCTTGTCCCCGAGGATCTTCTCGATGTCGTCCACCCTCGAGTTGACTTGTGACATGGCTCTCTGTATTTCCCCGGTGAGCACCTGCCTTTCTTGTTGCAGCTGGTGCTGAAGAGTACGGGCGATGGCTTCCATGGTAACATTCTCCTCGAGCCCGGTGCTGTCAGAGAGCCCCCCTGGGGAGCTTTCGGCTTGTCTCGTCCTCTTGGGTGGCGAACCTCCCACTGACTCTCCTGGGCTGTCCAGCGCGAGGTTGAGGAGATCTGTTTGGTATCCACCTCCCCCATGCGGAAGGGCAGGCGGCGAGTCGAAAACTGGCGTAGGCGAGAGGTCTGCCATGGACCCGCTCCCTCCTGACATTGTCTTTTCCAAGAAGAGCACTAGCTTCACCGCCTTGTCACTACCACGGACAGGTAGTTGATGGCTTCCCCCGCCCAGCGTACCCCCCCGGCAGAAGAATCTTCCCCAGGTTCTAGTTGAGTAGGCTCGCCGACCCCCCGGACGGCGAGGGTTCAGGATCTCCCTAAGGCGCAGCGCAATCTTGCCGGGCTGGACCGAAGTCACCGATCTCGTCCCTCAGAACCCCCGGGGCGAGGTCGCGTAGGGCTGCAAACTTGACTGCGAGGACGATGGCCCCCTATCCCACTGGCTTTCCCTCACGCGCCCCCGGTTAGAGGCCTTCCTCTCTCTCTCCCTCGGGCTCAGGCCTTGAACCACTCGCGGCTTGAGCCAAAATGGCTACTCTCTCTCTCTCTCTCTCTCTGTTAGTGTGCCTATAAGCCCAGTAAATTCCACGGGGGAATTCCAAGCGGTCCTGCCTTGATCCTGGCCCGGGGAACTTCCTCGACGGGCTCGAGCGGCTCGGGTGGAGGTGGGTCCAAGGTTCTTGCAGACCGCGCGCTCTGAAGCGTGAAGCCCTCGTTCTTGGCCTCCAGAAACCAAAAGCACTAAATCTCTCTGTTCGCTTCGTTTGCATTCCTTTTCGACAGCACTCGGCCAAAAATGCGGTCGGCCTCTGGATTCAGCAGGTCCTCTATATCGGTATCCAGACCTGAGCAATGGTGGATGTTGCTTCCAAGGGCTCCGGGAAATCGACACGCACCAGCTGCTGGGGATTCCACAACATATGTCGTCTTCCTGCCAACTATATTTCTCATGTCACGTCTGCAAGAGTTGGAGCTCTCACTTGTCTTCCTGCCGGCCGAGCTCTATGAAGGTCTCGGCGACCATCTTGCACAAAGTATCCGGACCACTCATCAGGACCTGACACAAGGGTCCGAACCCGAAGGGAAGCTGGTAACTCGCGGCCACGACCCAGCCTTGAGGCTGTCAGGGGCCTGCTTGAGCAAGTCGCCACTCACTCTGCCTCGCAATGGGTCCATTGATCTGCATTGATCATAGTTCGAGAAGCGTCAATTCGGCTGGGTACTTGTGTTTGCCTACGAGACAGCACTGCCGACATTGCAGATCGTAACAGCAACAAAGCCTGCAAGCAGATCTCCTGCTACGCATCCTCTCAGGGTCCAGGCCTTCAAACCATCCGACAAGGCCTTGGCCACGCGCTTCATCGGCAACTTTGCCCTGACCATCGAAGGCAATGGGGCTGCAGGCTGTACTAGAGGTGGAGTTTGGCTTCCTGCTCTCCGTGCTAGCATACCTACAGCGAGATTTTCTCAGGTGACTTCATCAGCGCATCACACTGCTTGATGGAGCTTGATTGAATACGACAAACCGTAAAGTGATTGAAGCCCTCGACCTCCTTTCGATGCATTCTGGGGAGTATCTGCAGAGGCATGTGCTTGTGGGAGTTTCGCAGATTTCGAAGGGCCTCTGAGACAAGAAGAGCTCGCATGCATATTATCGTAACTCCATGCCTTCACCACTAGGCCTGGACCCTTCATGTCAGTCACGAATCACTGCTGCGAAAAGTGTCAGTCGGGCCTGTGACAAGCAGTTCGTCATTTTGAAGTTCGGATAAGCCTGCATGCTGCACAGAATCCACACAGACAAGGAGAGCGCGCCACGGTGATGTGGAGTGGGCATCATGCTCATGCTGCGAGATGCCACCGTGAGTAGCCTCCGGCTCATCTGCCAATGACTTGATCCTAGTGTCATCAACATAATCATTATCTGCAATGAGGGCTTCCACCTTCAGGATTTGCTCGAAGTAATCCATGAGAAGGACGTCGGCATAGGTTCTATTACACCTGCAAGGGGCTTCTCACATTGATGACTGCACTTGCATGACGCCACAGGTCCCTCCAAGCTACAGCATCATGCCATAGTCACGGCAGACACGCAAACGGAGTGAGCTTGCTGCACCGACTCTACCGGACATCCGAAAGACATCTGTTGGCTGCTCCCTGCTGTCCAAGGTGCAGATAAAGATGGAAGGAATCCGTGCAGTTGGGAAGGATCGCATTAACCACCTGCACTCAGGAGACCGCCAAGATTTCCATCGAAGAGATGCCAGGCTCCAGGGTCAATGCAAACGCAAGCCGAACTGCCTGCAAGGCGACCACCACGGCACTTCCGCCAGCAATCATGATGCCACCCTGACGCAGGTCGAGTTCGGGTGGACACCGCCATTCTCTGTTCGAAGTTCTGGGATTGACGAGTGCTTGTGAGACTGCGAGAGGACAGGAAGCTCCCAGCTGCCCTACCGATCTGTACACTGTACAACGAGTAACGAGAGCAACAAAGATGCTTTACGTGCTGAGAATCGCGTAGAGCTGGGTGAAGGCATTGATCTCTTCGCCGAGTGGCTCGGCCGGCCCGTAGCGACTCTCAAAATAGTCCTTGGCAGGACCCCTCGAGGCACCGTGCTCGACCAAAGCCTGTGCAATCCTGACAAGTCTCTGGAGGGCAGCTTCATCCAAACAGCAATCAGACAGACGGAAGACGGCCATTTTCAAGGGGGTCGTAGGCTGCCCAGCAGCCTCTTCATGGACGGGTCGGCCATCGGAAGCGTGAGCAGCGCGCCACATTAAAGCTGAGCCTTCCACGGGGACACGGAGCCTCAGTTGGCGGGCTTGGTCGACCAAGCCGGCTTCCTCCTGCTCCAGGAGCGTCAGGACCAGGGCCTCGTTGATTTCTTCGACTGCCTTCACCAGCCTGCTAGTAGCAGGATTCCCAAACTCCGCCAGCTCTTTGAAAGGCTCAAAACGCCGTCTGCGTCCCCTTTGGACGCACGTCTCACATCGGGCTCGGCTCCCCTTCTTGGCTTGGCTGCTGGAAAACTCAGTGGGCTCGCCACAGGCGTAGCAGCGGGTAGGCTCTTCCACGTCTGGGGTTGTGCAGCGGCGCAGCTTGTCAGCGGCTTCCAGCTTACCACAAAACTCACACATGTATCGGAAGTCCCCTTCCAAATCCCCCGTCTCCGATCCCATGGCGCAACGAAAATCTTTTAGACACCGATACGACAAGGGTGCAAGGGATTTGAGACTCCCTGACAGAATGAACTGTGCAGAACCTGCAGACTCTCACAGTTAAGGGTTTTCTGATCCAGTGACCTACTGTCCCGCATATTCTTCGAACAGCCAAGTCGGTCTGCAGCAAGTGAGAGTCAGGTGTGGGCAATCTATCTAGGAGCTGGAGACGTGCTAGGCAGCTAGTCTTTGCCTGCTGGCGTCTGACCTCTCTGAACCTGGGCCCTAGAGAGACGACACGCCAAATTTGAAGGACCAGCGAGTTGTACGGCTCCCGGAGTACGAGCCTCCTTGTAGTCCTCGGGATCCACGGTGGGGACCGGACGCGACCTTTGCACTTGCCAGGCGGTTGTGGCACATCGGGCTTCACAAGTTGTTCGCAAGGTGCCCTTCCAAACGGATTTGTAGTAGGGCAAACATTCGGAGAAAGGCCACGACGCCGATTGATGCAAACCAGCTTTCAAGGGCCCCAACGTGTTCGTCAAAAAATCTCCCCATTGAGCTTCTCGTTACCGAGTTGCCGGTGGCATGCATTTACAATTCAGGCTCAAGAGGGTATGAAAGTCGAGGCCGGCTGACGAAACCGTTTGCACAAGCTCGCGGAAGCCAGAATTCTGCAAAGGCACTAACAACAGATATCCGTCGCAGAAGCATGATTGTCTGGCTGTCTGAGCTGGAATTTGAAATTGCCGTACTGCACTGTCTAATTCTCTGGATCCAAAGTTGCTGAGGCCCTGGCACCAGGATTGAGTCGCCATTCTTCATTCTCCCAAGGTGAGCGGACATCCTCCCTTTCGGATAGACCTGGTGCAATTCCCAAGCGGATGGTCCGGGCTTTGAAGCGGCGCACGCCAAACAAGGGCCTTGATGATGAGCTCCAGGATCCCCTGAGCATGTCTCGCACCAAAAGGGCGTCGTCACAAGGAAGCAGAAGACGGTGTCTCATCTTTAGCACATCAGAACCCTTGGAGGCATTGCAGGCCTTCTTGTAATCCTCCGCTGAACTGAGTGGGGTGTAGGATCGCTGGATCTCCTCCCCATCGTCACCTCAGGAGCAGGCCCACGAGATTCCTCATCAGGCTCTCAATTTCAATTCTACGACATTCTACGTGCCGTGAAAGTCCACGTTTTTCAGGCATGCCGTCTGGATTCGTCGGGGGTTTCTTTTTGGTCATCGGCCAAGAGGTGCCACTTGGAAGCTAGTGGATCCTACATCAGCCTCGCGGGTAGCCCGAGTCTCCAGGCTCCGGCCAATCGATGTCTGACAAGTAGTAACTAGTACAAGTAATCTTGCTTCTGTGCCCTGCTCCATGTAAAGCATCCCTGGAGCGGCTCACGAAGGCCACCAGCCTATGGGGGTTTCCGAAAACAGGGAACCCTAACATGGTACCCTAACTGCCCTAACTAGTACGTAGGATCCTTGACCCCTAATTAAGGTACCCTAATTTTCGGAAAGTCCCCTATCACATCACATGCCAAAGTGCCGACATTGGCCGCCAGGTCGATGTGCCAAATGGTGGACTCGAACTTGGAGGCGGCTTTGCCCTTGCAAGCAAAGCGCATCCTGCACGAGGCACGAGGGGCTGATGGCAGGCTTGGATCTCATGAACACTTACAGCTCGCTGTCAGAGCTGATCTTCTCGTCAACTTCTGAGTGTGCCGCACGCTTTGCATTTGCAACCCGCCCGCCTCAAGCAATCCTTGACTGCAAAGCGAAAAGCAACGGCATGCAAGTCGTCATGACTGTGTGCTTCTCAACCCCTGCATGGATTCTCATGCTTCCGCCCCAGCACAGCAGAAATACCGAATTTGCAGCCCCGACGCGTGGTTGAGCTCTTCCCTCTCACGGAGCTGCCATTCCTCGCAAGATGGACTTCTTGGTTTCTTCGCTAATCTTCGGTGTCTTGCGCCGGATCTCAGGAGCCGGAAAATGACACGTCTTTCGTAGTGTGGGAGTTTGGCAGGGTACGGTAGCTTGAAGGGATGCCGGCCCAATCGGCGACATGCTTGAGCCACTTCATCATGACTGATATGTCAAACGTTTGCGCCACCGATGTTTGCAGTTGTCCTGGTATTCTTCTCCCTTGTCCTTCTTCACTTTCTTTTTCTTGTGGCCCTTGGTGCCGTGTCTGCTCTGCTGCACCGTGTAATGCAGCCCTTAAATTGCTGCCCCCTCTAGTGATGCGGGCATGGCCGAGTTGCAGAAGATTTCTTGTGCTTCTTCTCCTTGTCTTTCTCTTTCTTTTCCTCTTTCGGCTCCTTGGGCTCCTTCACCGCCACCTCCTTCTTCTCCTCCTTGGGCTCCTTCACCTCTTTGGGCTCCTCCTTGACCTCCTCCAGAGGAGGCTCCGGCTTGGCTTCATCCTTGGGAGCCTCCGCTGCCGTCTCCTCTGCGACCTCTCAGATTAGGGCCGTGGAGGGCAGACGAGCTCTGAAACTCTGCGAGATTCTGCGAGTGCCTTGTTCGTCTCCTTGACAACCTTTGCCTTCCCCTTGCCGGTCTTCGCCTGGGCTCACGGCAAATTCCAAGCACCCGTGCACCCACACCACCAATCTTGCCTTGCTGGCTGCTTTTCCGGCGGGCTTGCTCTTGGCTTCCTTATCGGACTTTTCCTTCTTGTCCTTCTTGTCGGAGGCACCGCCTCCGCCCAAGGACTTGTCCTTGATCGCTGCAATGTCCATCTCGACACCTGCAGCTCTTAAAGCAGCTCGTAGCAGCTCTTAGCTCTCTTAGTCCTCTAAGTCGGCTCTTTCGCAGCTGCGGGCCCCGGCCTGCTGGGACCGGGTCCGGGCCCTTGGCATCGGCTGCTTTGCGCTCTAGGCGAACGATGCCCCTGAAAGCAAGAAAGCACAGGGCAACAAGCTCAACTAAAACTCGCTTGGGTCTCGATGCACTGCCGTCAGCTCCGGCCTTTGCAGGGAATTCTTGTCTACCTGCCATGGATCGGGGCTCTGACGCAGCGGGTAGGACCGCTGACACACTCTTGCTGTCCGGTTGCTCCGGTGCCAATCTCGATGGCTTTCTGCATGCAAGCGAGGGCCTTGCTGTTCCATTTTCGCCCCAAGTCTTTGATACAGACAGTATGAAAGGCAGAGTAAGATGCAAGAAGACGTCCAAAGGCAAGGCAAAAAGGAATCGGCGAGTCCGGAACTTGCGGAGCCCTTGACCCTTGATCCGTCCAGCATAACTGCAGCTCAGGCTGCCCCTCGGGGCATATGCAGGTTGTCCAAGACCTGGACAAATGCCGGCGAAAACCACAGCACGAGTGCCATGTTTCCAACGGCCTGCGCCAAGGTCACGAAGGCCCACGGCCAGTCCGGATGCAAAGTCTTGGTGGCCGGGCAGGCTTCCCATATAATCGAAGTGTTTTTGGCAGGTACTTCTGTGAAGCCAAGGCTCCAGGGCTTCCCGAAGGTCCTTGTACGCCCCGACGGCATCCGCCTTTCCAGGGTCGGCCGAAGGCTGGTCTCGCAACGGAACCACGGCACGAACCAAGCACTGGGCCCAGTAGCCTGTCCTAGACTTGTAAAACTTACACTCCTGAACCATGTCACTGTAGGAGCTGAAGATTTCATTGGTACTGGCAAGACACGCGCAAAGAGCGCGTTGGGAAACTTCCGGCACCGGCAGGATCTTGCCTTCAGATTCTCCCGTGCCCGGAGGCACAGCAGCTGGGCTACAAGCTCCGGATGTAGAGCGCGCTGCGAGTCATCGATGGAGCCCCTGATAAGATGTCAGGTTCACAGCGTGAAGCTGGTTATGAGGTTGAGCAGCTTTGGACTCTGGATTGCAGACAGCAGGCAAAGTCTCTTCTATCGCACTGGTCCGGACTTCGGCGTTCTCCTCTCGCCGTATCGCAAACTTCACCCGATGAACCTGATTGCAGGAAGCAAAAAGGCCAGGCCAGGAGTCTGCCGGAAAAAAGTCGTTTCTGAGACATCGGGTTGGCTTTTGCTCGAATGTCTCTCTCAGGTTCCAGCCCGGGCTTGCATGTCATCCAAAGCAAAGCCTGCATGTGGAACTGACAAGCAAATTCCTTCAAGGGCTTCGCCATTATGGCAGTGCAGGAGACTTGCCTTGGATGAACTCGCCGATCATGTCAGTCAGCTTGCCTTGGTCAGTAACAGCTAACAGCTAACACTTTCCTGCCAGACCCGATCAAAGGCTCCGGGGACTCGCATTCTTGCCCTGTCGCAGATGGGTGGTGCCGGGCAAAGACAAACTTCAAACGAGAACCGACGGAAGGGAAAAGACACTCTGCTGCAAAGGAGCGCTACGACGTACAGCCTTAGCCTTGCTCCTTGCATCAAAGCAGCTGTACTTGTTCAGCTTGTTGGTGATCTTTCCCTTTGCTCCTGACTTCTCCTCGGATCTTTCATGCGGATGCTGTGCAAATTGGGAAAGAGCGGTGCAAGCACCCCTTGGCCGAAGCAGCGCAACGGAAAAGCCCACTGGTTTCACTGTTGCTCAGCCGGGCGGCGGAGTACATTCCGTTAGGTCCTTTGGAGCATTGACCCATACAACCTGCAGATCAGTATCAGGGACTTGCAAGTCAAAGTTGCGAGTTACAGTTCAAGACTCCCTGTGTTCTCAGGTCGTTCTGCCCAGAAGCCTTCCTCCCGTTAGCTTCTGAGCGTGAAACGCTACTTCGAGTCTACAAAAGGTGCCATCGGCTGTAATGGGCCTGAAGCTTCGACCGTCGCACAGCCGAAAGCCAGGTCTTCCATATCCCTTCAGGGTGCCGACCGTGATTCCCGACTCTGCATGTTGCATGGCTCGGAGCTGCGCTGAGGTGACCCTGCCTGATAATCAGCCCTGCACCGTTTGCAGTGCATTTTGGGCCTGTGCTGAAGGGTTTCCGGCTCAAATCAGCTGAGTTGTTCTCACCATGGTGCTCTGGCCTTGACACATGGTGATGTACGGCATGTCCGCAACGGACTGCCCCCGAAGGTGCCTTGACCTTGGTGGGTGCTCTGGTGGCTGTTCTTGGGTCCTCGGTGTCTTGCGGATTCTAATTCTAGCATGGGTGATTCCATTTCAACGCTAAGTCCACAGCGCAACGCACCAAGGGCGTTGCGTCGACTGGCTCTTGGCATGTCTTAAGCCAAATAGTTGCGGCATGATCCGAGCAACTGTCTTCATGCAGGAACACTGTAGGGTGCTTGTCCGCTTTTGGACACTTCCGCTTCATTCAAAGCTCTGCGAGCAATCAACACCCTCGAAAGCCGTGACTTTAAATTCGCCACTCGTACTTCCGAAACCCACTCGGCAGGTTGTGCAGCAGAATGCCTGACGTCATCCCACCAGGGTCCAGGCTCGTTGACCTTCTGAGCCTGAGATTCGATTTTCGCACCGCGGATGTAAGAAAACCCTCGGGAGATGTTTTGGAATGTGAGGCTCCGAATGCCGGGGCCACAGCGGATTGGAGGCTCTCCACCGTCTCTTCAACTGTCCGAGCGCATTTGCACGAGCTACTCTCGGCAGCTTTCGCTATGTGTACTTTTCGGGTACCTGCGCCCGACGAGAGTGCTTGGGCCGTCGTGGTGTCCTGATGCGGACCAGGGGAATGCCATGGAATGCCGAAGTCTGCAAAAAACTTCTGAAAGCACCGCCTTGGCGAGGTCGAGGGGCGTGGCACTGGAGGGTGGCCTCGAGGCTGCGGCCTGACGGCAAGGAGTGCTCGCTTTTTTTCATGGAGCCCGTGTCTACGACCCTTCCGCTCCTGGGTCTATCAACCCAGCGATGCCTCCTTGTCGTTTGCGTCGGGCAGAACGGCCTGCGGCCAGTGACTGGTAGGAGCCGGCTAATGGGCATGACCATGAATCGGTAAAGCGTCTACAGTCACATCGAGCTATGCTGCCTTTGCCAGTCTGTCAGCACCGTTCGCAACAAGCACCTGCAGAAGCGAAGATAGCTACTCTGTAAGGAACCACTTGCGCTCGGGCTGTTGGGAGCTTGGGGCCTGAACAGCTCGGTAGTTCCCCAAGGCCGAAGCATGGTGGAGAGGTGTCAGGCCTCTGCCACTGCCAAGGGCTCCGGTCTCCCGCTGCTGACGTGTCCAACGAGCCTTGGACATCGCGGTGGTTCGTGATCTGCAACAGAAGATCTTGTGACCTGGGACGCTCAATGTGCCAGGAATCGCTGATAGTGACTCCTGTCAGTCTGCGTCTGCGGCCGCTTGACGTGCTGATGGGCAATAGCAGTAACCTGCAAAGTAAGTCCAAGTCCAGGGGCATGTGATGGCATGTGCACATCCAAACGTGGCACAGCTCTTCACCCTTCAGCAACGTTGAACTTTCTCCATCAAGGCCGGCCATTGGTCTCTGCCCTCAGAAGTAATTCTCGACGAAGGGGAGGGGCGCCAGGACCTTTTCCGACAAAGCAGGGCCTGTTCTTCTGCGATGCTTCAGCTGCATGCGCGCGCGATGCCTCAATCTCATCCGGGGTGGCCTCGACCATCTTCTTCGGTTTCGGCCTGCACAACACCCTCCTTGTGGTTTTATGGCGTCAGGGGTTTCGTGCTGCTGCTCGTGCGGTAAATTGCAGAGCCCAGCACCCCTCTGGTTGGCGCTTCACCACGATGGACTTGCCCTCGAGCTTGGCCTTGAGAAATGCAAAGTATCGGCACTGGAAGACCGGCAGAGCTGCGCCTGCTGCTTCTTGCGGTCATTCTCCTTGACGCGCTTCTTGAATGCCTGAAAAAGCAGCCCGGCAATTGCTGCAAGTGGCCAAGCTCGCAGAACAGCAAACGGTGGCTTTTTTGGGAATCCACGGCCTCGTTGCAGCGAGACTTGCGCACGTGCTCGATGCGCCTGGATCCATCAACAAACGTCCATCTATGACTTTCTGGCGCAGCTACTTCAGGCCACTAGGTCACCAGGCTAGAGTCTGCCCCGCCCTGAGGGTCCCGCACGTGGAGTCGCTTGCGCAGCTGGCGGTTGCCAACCACCTTGGTGATTTCCACGCCTCAGTATGCAGTATGGGAGCTTCAGCTGCGGACACGGCCCTCTAGAGGCCGTTGCCCAGGGCATTGCGGTTCACGTTGAAGACGATGCCAGTGCGTCCATGATAAAGAGAGTAGGGCAATCCTGTCAAGAGGGGCGCGAGTCACAGCCTCGGGCAAACGCCTATGTTCGACCTTTCTGGATGGAGGGATCGGCCACGATGTCGACATAGTCTCCGCGCTTGAAGTTGACGAGGTAGCGAGCGATGCCAGGTCTGCAGGTGGCTGCGAATGGCAAAGGAATGGAAGACAATGGACATATAAACATGACTGAGACCAAATTTTAAATGAACGTATCGTGCAATCAGCAACCTGCCCTTCGTGCGGTACTTCTTGGAATACCTCGGCATGCGACAGAGAGTCATTCGAGTCCAGGTCAGTCCAAAACGACGGACAGCAGAGATCTTTCTGCGGCAAGTCGTTTTTGGGCTTCCTGACTTTCAACTTCCAGCAAATCCTTCGACCGTCATACCTAGATCTCAAGTCGGACACTACTGTAGTCGGACGAACCTCTGCGTGTCTGGGTCGTAGGGAAACCATCATCTGCAAACTTCACTGCAGACTTCGACGGCAAGCGGTCTGCATCCAGCATTTGCTTGGCAAACTGTTGCAGCTCAGGTTGAAACCCTGGGCCCTGCAACGCTCTTCATCAAGCTGAAGCAAGCTGCTTGTCGCGAGTTCCGTGGCGGTAACCTTTCGAGATCACGCGCGTCTTGCCCATCGCTTCTCAACTCCTGGCTGAATCAGCATTTTCTCAACGGGATAAGGTGGCATGATTGGCCACGACGGGGTTGGTCGCACCCTGGCTCTGGCAGGCTCAGTGTCTCTACCGCCCGCTCTTTATGGGTGTACAGAGTTGTATCATGATTTGTCTCTCACATTCAACTTCTTTTGATGCCCGGTCTGGGCAGGGCTTGCTCGTGTAGCTGCTCTTCTACCGCACTCACTTCTTGAAGCGTTTGCGTTTTTTCGACGCTAACCCGAACTTCAACCCTTCGGACCCAACAGCAAACACTCCTACAATAAGAGCGATTATTGAGAGTCCAGGCCACGACAGGCTGTGCATGATTAGGTGAAATGATTCTCACCCATAAGACCTCTTCGTCACTGCCCTGACATACGACTATCGGGCGGCACGCCTGAGTCGGCTCAGCGGAAGGCTGGCTAGGCGGGATCCCCGAGCCGGATGGCTACGAGCCAGAGAAGGATCGAGGATGTACGAAACAGAAGCGCATGGTTCAGTCTCTTACAGTTCGGCCACCTGCTTCGGATCAGATACCACTGCTGTGTGAACCCAAGCAAAGCACCCAGGAGCCTCCTCTTCCAGGAGAAATCCGGAAAGAAGCTTCAAGAGCCCGGGCCTGTGAGAAATCCACTGCAAGCGGCCCACCCTTGCAGCAGCTCCCCACCCTGGCTGAATCTCGAAGAGCTTGTTCGTCATCATGATGGAGTCAGTCTCCCGTCCCCTTGGGCAGGCTGCCGGGGAGGGGGGCCGCCCTTCCGAGATGTCCCAAGGCCAAGTTCCTCTGAGTCTTTGAGGCCGTGTCCGTGGAAACTCAAAGAAGCTGCCGAGGACAAGCCTCAAAGAAGCTCTGACGCAGTTCTGTTTCGTGGGCCCACCCGGCGAGTTGTGGGGCGATGAGAGCTCCCAGTGCATGCGCTGCAACATGCCCGAGATCTGAGGCAGCCGCTTGAGTATCTGAAAGCAGCCAGCATAGGCGTCTCGCACGGCGTAGTGGAGGCACGTGAACTGATGCCGGTCCTGACAGTTCGTCGCAAAGCACTGAGAACGAACTATGCTTCAAAGCAGCATATGAACCCACTATGCTGCATCGTCCTATTTCTCAACAGTACTTCTTAAGCGCCGCGGGCCACTTTTCTCATTCGACATACTGAAGGAACAGTGCCAAGCCGCCTCGGACAAGCAGAGGTGCCGCCGTGTCTCCTCCAGCACTTGGAGGTACTCCGCCTGGCTTGGGGCTTGGCGCTTGGGCCGCTTGGGCAGGAAAGAGTTTGGGAGAGTTGGTCGAGAGTGATCGGGTCGACTCCTGCCGGTGTGGCTCAACGATGTTTCTTCACGAAAGGTGCCTCAATGAGAAGCCCTAAAACCTCCACATCCTCAAAGCTTCGAGGCTTTTTGCAGAGATCTAGCCCTCAAAGCAGTCCAAACACAGATCAAACACACCCTTGGAGGCACCATGACACGCTTCGCGGCGCGCTGGTCGGCCATCGACGGATCCTACGCGGACGGATGCCGAGAGTAAAGAGTCGTGGATGGCTGCAGGATGTTAGCTGCGCTGCTCAAAATAGTGATAATGCTGCTGCTGCTGCTGATGATGATTGTGATAGCGGCGACAGCTGGTGCTACCAGTGTTTGCTTGTCTTGCTCGTGTTGTCGTTGTTGCAGTGGGCTGAATAAGCCTTGCAGCTTCCTGCTGAGACTACGATTATTGTGGAACTTCAGTTGCACATGGATTGTGCCGTCTGCAGGTGTCCAGAGACAAGTAAGTCACCTGCGACAGTAAGCAAGGTCAAGTAACAAGTGGGGATCATGTAGGCTTCCCGACAAGTCTCTCCTGATAGCCCACGCACATTGTAAGATCATAAGGAAGTCCGGAAGCTAAGCGTCCTCCCATGGATCTGCTGGCTCGAGTCCTCAGCTGCGACCGCAGCTGCATAACGTCTTACACAATAACGATGTGGAGATGGAGTTCCCAAGACTAGACGGCGAATGACGGCGAAAGTTACGTTCAATGAAGGTCATGCCGCATTGCTTTGTCTCGCAATGTCGAGAAGCGCGGTATAATTTCGGCATTGCTTGTCACAACTGCTGGGTGGCTGGGGCTGCACTGCTGGCTGCAGATTATTCTTGTTTTGCCAGAACAGCAAAGTTCTCAAGTCTAAGTTACCCGACAGAACCTGGGGCTGAACCGCCAAGTAATTGGGGCCCCTGCTCTCTGAGCGAAATCGCTGTAACATTGCCTCGCGGATCCTGGCCCGAATCCCAACAACTGCCTCACTGGCTTGCAGCAGGTTTAACGCCACCTCTCTCGATCAAGATGTCAAACACGTAACAACCCTGCAAGTATTTTCAAGGCCTTGACAGACAAGTTCCGAGCAGCTGCCTGGCAACGCCCACCTCTGCGGTTTTTTCTACACGGACGGAGCAGACAACGAGACGGAGCTTTCCTGTAACAGCTTGCAACTAGAGTCCCCATCGCTCAAAGCAATCAACACACGAACCCTTCCTCGGTGCAGAAAAGCAAATTCGCCTGACCCATCGCTGCCGCCAGGTGCAGCGGAGTGCGATCCTCTCATCAGACTCTGCAAAGCACGGAAAACTAATTCTGTTTGGAGCTCGAGAGCCTACGATGATTGCAGTGAACGGCCCTGAGTAAGAAGAGCGGTAGTTTTGCTCCTCCCTGTCACGGAGGAAGACGTCTGCCCCGGCTTGGAGCAGGGCCTCGGCCACCTCAGCGTGGTGCAGTGAGCAGACCGCTTATCTGCACTCGAGCATGGCCTCCACGTTGCCCTCGATGGCGCAGTAATGTAGTGCAGTGCGCCTGCACACTTCATCGTCCACACCTGATGCGAAGCTGGGAATCAAAGCTGCCCCGGCTGCTCCTCTAGAGACTCGCGCCTGAAATCGGACCTGCCCAAACTCCCCTTGCACTTTCAGGTGGCGAA
Source organism: Symbiodinium necroappetens (assembly GCA_905231915.1). Lineage (NCBI taxonomy): Eukaryota > Dinophyceae > Suessiales > Symbiodiniaceae > Symbiodinium > Symbiodinium necroappetens. The sequence goes on along the minus strand of CAJNJA010046519.1, from coordinate 12,049 downwards.
AGCTTGCAATCACACTTGCAATCCCGGCCGGATGCTGCACATACACATCATCGAACACTATCCTGTTCCTAAGGAGATTAGGTTTGGTCATTGAACTGCTTTAGGATTGTATCTTTGCTCTTCTGCAGTATGATATGAAAACCGATTGAAAATGCAGGGGGCTGGCAGCCTATTCCGTGATGCCAGAAACGAAGCTAGCGGAATAGGTGGAAGGAGCTATGGACGCATAGCTCTGTATCTGCCTTTTTCTCATTCGTTCAAGAGATGTGCATATGTATGTAAATATGTATATATACATAATACATATATTATATGTATCTTGGACTCGAGGCCTCAACTATTGAAACTCTCGTATTGCATCTAGTTTCTCACAACAGTGATCTTTTGCACAGGTCTCACAGGCTCACTTAGAATAGTTCTATCCAGTATGACCGAGAAGCTGAAGAAAAGAAAAAATGGACGATGAGCACCAAGAGATGCATGAGGAAAGAGAAGAGAAGATGACAACCGGCTCGACCGGAATCTACACGTGTGTGTGTGTGTGTGTCTGTGTGTCTGTGTGTGTGTGTGTGTTTGCACTTCCTGGCATCGACTACCGCGAATCTGGGCGGAGAACTGTTGACAAAAAAGTCGTCGCCACCTCGCCTGGCCTCGCGTGAGGTTGCGCAGTCTTGAAGGAGCTTCCGAGCTACTGCTTGGAAGCTCGTGGTCACCTGCTCAAGCAAGTACTTCACGCTGGGTGCGTCCCCGATGCTGGCGAAGTAGCACAGCCTCAAGACCGATCTGTGGGCCCGTGCTCACTTTACAGCCTGTGGTCCTGGCTCTGCAGAGACTAACTGACATCTTCTCTGTCGTCAACACTTGTTGCCAAGATCCTGGCGACCCGATTCGCGTACGCTGGTACTTCAAGCTGATGACAGGAATCTGACAGGCAATGGTCGAGGCTTTGAGATGACAGTTCAACCAGTTCTATGCCCAGAATGACTCCTATACATGACACATAGCCTTGCGCAGCACCAACGTCATCCTGCGCGAAGGCCTTTGGCACAGTTTGCATCTAATACAGCATTGCCATCCTCCGCTCAAGTTCTCAGAGTCCTCGAGCACCCGGCTCAGGCGGAGGTGGTGGTGTCGGGCCGATGATGTCCTGGAGGATCGCAAAGTCCTGTCTTTTTTGCATCAGGTGGCAGCACGAACAGGCATCTGCATGCGCACTCCCGCTGCAGCAGTCCTTATCGCGTTGCTGCCGTTCAGCCCTGATTTGGGCAATCTTGCCCAAAACCTCCACAGCACAGGGTCGAATGTCCATGGAGGCCTCTGCGCCTTCTTGTGTGTGCCGGAGCAAGCAACCGGAGTATGGCTTCCACCTGATTCCACCCATGCCTTTTGGACGGATTCGAAGAGGCGCCAACCAACACACTGAATCCAGAATGGTAGATGGCTGATCAGGACAGACCAGGTGCTCTGAAGATGTGTTGAATGCTCGCAGGACTTGCCTCCGCAGCTTTGTCGTAAGGCCGGCTGAGCTCGGCAAGCTGCCATCGGCATGCGGTGCTTGCATGAAAACTCGCCGAAACTTAACACAACGGCTGCAACGCGCTGGCTTGTTTTCTCCTTGCTCTCTCTCTGGATGCAGAGACGAAGTGCACCCGTCAAATCCGCGGGGAGCCTTTGCTCAATATCGATGGTCCGATGGTTGATCGTAAAACACAGACGGGAACGATGCAAAAAGTTGCGAGGACACCATTTCAGATCAGCGTGGTAGGTGCTAGTCGTGGAGTATCTGCCGTCACAAACGACAGCATGGCCAACATGGGCAGAGTGCACCCGTATTTGATGCTTCCGCCCGGTGGCGATGCGCATGAGAAACAGGCTCAGGACCTGCGACGTTACCAGGAAAGATGCCGACAGCCGCATCCACGTAAAGGACGGACGACCAAACCTCGGAGCAGTGAAGCGGGCACGACAGTTGCCGCAACGGCTGGAGAGTCAGTGTGTTCGTGAGTGCTGATGTGTCCCAAGCCAAGGGCAGGAGGGAATCAGATCGTGGGAGCCTCCATGGTAAGTATTTCTGGATTCTTGAGCATCCTGGCACCATGCAGCAAAGCGACCGGCTGATCGTGCTGCTGGTCGTTCGACCATCGCTCACCCAGTGTATCGCAGCTTGCACATGGTTGCGGCCACGAAGCCATCCATGGCAAAGGACCTGGTAGTCCTGCGGATGTCTTCGAGTATTACTCTTCTTTCGTGATGCGCGGGCAGGCTGCAGCCATGTCGGCAGCTGGACTGGATGGTTCGATGCTAACTCGCTTGGCTTCATGCAGCTATGTGTCTCGCACAAAGCTGCCGCAGGCCAGTTGCAGTCGCAAGTCGTAGAAAACGTCGTGGGTGGTCGCCGCCAGTATCAGGCCTGCAGCATCAGAGGAACTCGGTGTGAAATTCTGATGATGAGGCGCACCTTGCTACTCAAACGCACCAGGTGGTGGCCGCCGGGTTCATGATCGGTCACAGACTGTGTTCATCACCAGCATGATGAGTTGACATGCACTGTCCAGTTAACTGCTGAAGGTAAACATTGGACCAGGCCCGAGCCCTAGGAGCAGGTTGTGCACTCTGCGACTCTACGCGCTTCTCGGATCACGGGGTGTGAAGTAGAGCGTCTTTGATGGCACTCAAACAGAAATGCCCTGTTCGCCCGCCTGAGGTTGGCACATCAAGTCGATGCAAAAAGCCTCGCCAATAAAGCTTGTCACCTGGGCATGTGGAAGTTGTTCTTCAGGATGGTTGGTGGATAGTCTTTCCGGGAGACTAGCATGACTAGCCGTGACTGGGGCAGCCGGACACACCAAAACCCAGGACAGATGCTTTCGGAGTGCATGAGTCATACTTAAGTGGCCGACTGAGGATAGTGCAGCGCCGAGTCGGCATCAACGTTGACACCTAAGTGCCCGCAAGAACTCGAGGGGTCGAACATCCAAAGGAACTCCGCCTGAGGTGCATTCCCAGCTGCAAAGCTGGACAAGTAGTTCATCTTCTCATCTTCGTCCGCCTCAACCAGGCTTTCTTCGCCCTGGTCCACGCACCAGCCTGTGCGTTAGGAGAATATACGTCCCCCATCAACTGCCGACTCTTGAGGACAGGCCGGAAGCCGCTCCTGCGGGTTTGTGAATCACGAAGGCCCCGGGCATCTCCTGCAACTGCTTCGGGACGGCTTCGGAGCCCGTATCCAAGTGGGCGGCAAACCTGCGGAGTGCTTCACCCAGCCAAGAGGAAGAGAATCTGACCGGTGCATCATCTGAACTGTGTCCGAAGCCTGCCCGTAGGCATGACACAGGGTGCCGCAGAGGAGCGCCCTGCAAGCTGCTGCCTGGGCGCATGTCGATGCAGCAGCCCCGCCGAAGCAAAATTCGAGGCGGCCAAGCCGATGCAACAATCATGGATGTGTAGAAACTGTTCGACACTCAGATGACAGCAGGAATCTTAAGGCTTCTCCGCCAGCAGCAGGCGCATGTCGCCAAATCACGGAGATGGGGACGTAAACATTCATATGAATTGAACAAAGGGCCTATAGGGCCTAGGGCTCGACAAGACACGCAACTTTGAGTGGCGGTAGGAGTCGGGTTGAAACCACAGGCTATAGCAGCTGGCCGACAACGTACAAGATTTCGGAAAGAGCTGCAGAGCCGTCTGGGCAAACAGCAGGAAGCTCTGCGGCCTCGGCCAGGGGCAGAGCCCATGTGGGCCAACTTGGGATTTGTGCTCTAGCCATGCAGTCGTTACGAGAGTTCTTTGGCGACCTTGTCGAACGGTCTCAAGCTGAAGCCAAGCGAAAGACTTTCGGTGCCGAGACACAGCTTCTTAGCATAGCGGAGTGACCAGATCGAACCCAGCCTCATCCGATCAGTTCTATTTAGCTGGTCCATTGCATGAGTCCATTAGCAGCCAAGGCAGGACAGAATCCCCCTATCATCCAACTCGCCGGAAGCTCTTGAATCCTTGTGCCCAGCTGCAGCCCTTCGGCAAAGTCTCTTGCTGCATCATCTTGATGCACGGATCCATAGGTCAGGGCCTGGGCTCTGCCGGAACTTGCTCCAGGAAGGTATGGAACACTCGGGCAGGGTCGGACATCGATTTTTTCATATGCCTCAAGCATCCTGCAGTGGGATGGGCGACCATTGCCCTTTCATGTGGTGGACGATACTCTGAATTTCCATTTCGCCTGGCTTCCAGTCGTCATCAGCAACTGCTGCATAAGGGACTCCACATTTCACCAGGATCATGCACACATGCTTGCACCGCAACTGACTGCCCCACTGTCTCGCATCCGGGCAGGTGCATGTAGGAGGCCAGGAAGTGGAGAATCGGGTCGTGTGCTCTACCATGCCAGTCGGCCCGATGATGTCAAACTCCACCCCATCTGCAGTATGCCTCCCTGACTTGCAATCGAATCCCACGGTCGTGGCATTTTGCCAATCGTCCATGGCGATTTCTGCGACTTGACGCTGGGACATAGAAGGTTTAACAGTAGTGGAAGCGCCGTCAAGGTCCAGGAGACGCTGCAGTAGCTCCGGCTTTGTGAGGCCTGCGGCGTCTACGTTGTGGCTCGTCAACATCTCGATCAATTCGCGCTTTCGCAGATTTCCGAGGTCACCTTGAAGGGCTCTCAAGGGGGGGATCCTCAGCCGCGCCCTGGCGCCGGAGCCCAAAGGGTGCTCGTAGGGGAGCCGGAGGAATGCCAAGGCCGCCAAGGCCAAAGGAGACGTCAGAACTGCCAAGGCCAAGGCCCCGAGCCTCGGGACCCTTCGCGCAAAGGCCATTGAACGAAGAGGGGCCCCCCGGCTCTCCTACTTTTCTGGGATGTCTGAGAAGGGCATGGGCCGGGCTTTGGAAACCTAAGCTATTGCACTATGCCGTTAGCTTGGTGAGCTTGAGCCCAAGCATGGCATCAGCAGCCACATGCTTCTCCGCACATGGGCAGGTGCGACATTCCCTCCATTTCTTCAGACGTTGTGGAATTTGACAATCCAAACCCAACTTTTACTGGCCAACGCTACCTCAAAGAAATGACCTGCAACGAGCTGCTCTGCGTTCGATGAAGGCTTCCTGTACCGCTTGGAAAATCGTGCTCGAACCTGGCCCAGGAAGGAGCTTGCAGTTAAGGCTGTCAACACCACATGTCAGTTTCCCACACCTGGGGCGTCAGCGACTGCATAGGCCCAGCAAAGATTCGCAAGCTCCTCCGTGCAGGATCTCGAATCTCTCTCGTGGCCTTCAGTAGGCCCTCTTGTCGTTTTGTTTTTGTTGTTGTTTTTTTTTGCGTTTGTGTTGTTTGCTTCTTTCTCTGAAAACGGTGAGTCTCTTCAGCGCCGACCTGCGCTTGCAGGAGGCCAGCGCCCCTCGCAGCAGAGGTCAAGGTCTCGGCAGCTTGGAGGTAGAGCGCTTCCTCGGTGACCTAAGCTTGAGTAAGCCGCCAGGAAGGAAGGGCTCAGATTGTCTGCACCCAAAGCTACAACAATCCAAGGGAAGCGGCGAGCATGGAGGCAAGTGCCCTCAGAAGACTGACCAACCTCGGCTGTGTTGCTCGTATATCGAAGCGGAGCCCAAACTGCGAAATGACACGATGCAAATCGATCATCATCACTACCATCACGGCAATCATACTGGTAGCACCAGATTCATCACCATCACCATCATCATCGTAATCATAATCATACGCCATCATCAGCAGCATCATCACTGTCAGCCTATGTGCCAGAGGAGCAGGAACACACGAAGATTTGGCGAGGTGCTTCTTCGGCCTGAACTTCCCCACCATGCCACTGGCTCGCTTGGCTGCTGCCTCTCCCTGAAAGGGTTGCTGTGCGACTACAACGGAAGTCCCATCTTATGACAAATTGCAAACCAGCACGCTCCGTTGCCCTGTTGCAGGGGGCGGACAAAGTCAATGTTGTTGCTCCCAACCTGTTCCCACAGGAACCGCGATGGTGGCTGCTTGGATAGCCGCCTGGGCATCAACCGATCGTGTAAGGAATTACGGGGCACACGATGTCCTTAAACCACTGACTTCTGCAGAACACGCCTTCTGACTGTCCGGCCCAAGGATGCAACTGACTGCTTAGCATTGCCCGTTCTGCAAATCTACATTCAGCAGGGTGCCATATCGCGTGGTGCAACTCCGTGGGCTCAGCATCGGAGACCGCTACTCCTGCCGAGTCAGTTTCACTTTCCTACCTGACTTATAGGCATAGAAATATATACAAGTTCATGCAACTAGTTGTGCGAGCGTCCTGGACTCGTATCTGTAAGTTCAAGAACCAGACGCCACTGCAGCCCGTTCTCGCACACCGTGATGACCTCGGCGTGAGTGACCAAACCGAAAGAACTGCCACGTACTCGGAGTGCTGCATCCAGCAGCATCTAGAATCTAGCAGCATGCTGCACCTGAGTTCTTCCGAATGGGTTTGGGGTTGGAAAACGGCGCCTGCATTTGCTAGTCTTACGCATAGATATCGGTGGCTCCCAAACCAATCGTACCAAAAACCCACAGAAACCAAACAAAATAAAGACACCACAACCAAAAAACAAACAAAATCCCAGACGAAATCCAAAACCAAAGAAAGTAAAATAACAAACAAAACAAAGAAACCAAACAAACCAAAGACACCAAAACCAAAAGAACCAACATCCCAGACGAAATCCCAAACCAAAGACACCAAAAACACAACAAAAAACAAAGAGACCAAACCAAAACCGCAGAATCCCAAACTAAATTCAAAACCAACGAATCCAAAACCAGAGAAACAATAATATAAACAAAAACCAACGCCAACAAACGTGCCTTCGTTGGTTGGGATTTCGTCGGGGAATTTGCTTTTTTGGTTTTGGTTTCTTTGTTGTTTTTTTGCTTGATTTCTTTGGTTTGGGGATCTCTTCTTGGATTTTATTTTATATTTTGATTTCTTTGGCTTGGGATTTCGTCTTGGATTTTATTTTTTATTTTGGTTTCTTTGGTTTGGGATTTCGGCTGGGATTTGGGTTCTTTTGGTTTTGGTTTGTCCTCAGCAGCGGCCCGGAGTGCTGCCGTCAACGCGTAGCTCGACTACCGTGCGCCAGCAAAAATATGCACTCGAATGTGATCGATTGATTGCTCTTTTTGTATGTTGGTTTTCTCGGGCTGGCTGGCATCTCCTCAGGGATTATGCTTGTTTTGTTTTGATTCTCTTTTGTTGGTTTTGGATGCTTTTTTGTGATTGTTTTGGTGTGCATTTCTTCTTGGATTTTGGGTTTTTCTGCAGTGGAGTGCAGCAGGGCAGTCGACGACTAATTACTAGTAACCCTTTGTCGCCATTGGCTTCAGTACTTTGCAAACAAGAGAAAAGTATGCGCAATTACTTGAAACAAAAGCAAAGGAGGAAACGAAGCTAGGAACAACAATATAAGGATGTGTCCAAAAAAGGGGTGAAGTTGTTTGTGTATGTTCGATTGGTTCAACAAAAGCAAACCAGCGCAACCACGAGTTCATTAAGCGGAAGAAGGCACGACCTAATCTTTACTATCTACTGCTTTTATTGTGGTGTGAAGAGACGAACGACATAAAAACCGAAACCCAGCAGGAACAAATGTGTTCTGACTAAACAACCAACCAGTGCAAGCATGGTTTTTTCTTTGCTTAACTGTTTCTTTTTTTTTCTGGGCCTTCTGGTGGCACAAGGCGACGATAGACGAATTAAATACAATGGTTTGAGCCAATGAATGAACGTAGGCATGATTTGATTATGTTAATGTAGCTCCGATTGACCTGCATTTCTATCACCTAGCTAACAATGGTAGTCATAAAGACTTAGGAATTCAGTATGTACTTTAGGGACTACTCTTCGGAAACGTCGGAACATTACTGTAGTATCACTAGATGTATATCCATGATGAACAGGCTTGCGTCTCCCAAGAACCGGAAGGTCTATACCACGAAACATTACATTGCATACCTTCCTAGGATCTGCTTATTGCCCATCCTTCAAGGGGTTTAAGGAATGGCATAGAGCTTAGAGTGTTGACATGATTCTTCTACTTTCAGACATGTCCTAATTCTTTCCATGAGCTCAGAATTCGGAGGTGGTACAAAATGAGCGTATGCTACATACTCCACTATGATCGACTTCCTCCATGACTTTACGACTTTCAAGCACTAGGAAAGCTTTTATGCACACACCCCAAATCTGTATTTAGACCCCAAATCTTGTATTTAGACTGTTAGTCTGTGTGCATTAATAGCAGCACTGAGTTTAATGTAGTGCCAGTCGCTTTACAATTAAGCCAGATGCATGCCCAAGAACACAACCTAGACTGACTGCGTAGAACTAGGCGGAAAGGACAAGGCGAATTTCAAACATTGAAAAGCGTGTGCTTTGCTTACCGTGTCCTCACTAATCTAAGCTTCTTAGACTTAGACCAGGAGTAGACCGTTAGACAACTGCTGTCTATTCGTTAAAAATAGCAAAACACAGGCGCCGGTTTCCCTCCGAATGCTATCCCGGATATCCCGGACTCGGTTAATCTCGGGTGAGGCGCCGTGTTGTAGGTGATGGTGCCGGGCTGCAGGGCGGATACTGGCATGCTCTCTAAGAGAGACAAGGCAGACGGCCAGCTTGCGGACTTGGCACAGGCACCGATGGCTGCATTGCAGGTGACACGATCCCTCAAAATGCGAGCTTCAGCCATCTGCTGCAAGAGCGATAGCGCCACATGCCAGTGACCGCACTTCTCACAGGCACTGATTGCCGCATTGTAGCATTTCCGACTATCTGGCAAAGTCTTGCCCATGTCCTGCAGCAAGGCCACTGCATGCTGCCACTTGAAGGCTTTCTCACACGCACTGATGGTGGCAGAGTAGCTTGAATCGGTGGGCTGCGTTGACGACTTTAATTGATCGAGAAGGTCAATAGCCAACAACCACTGACCGCCCCGCCCACATGCACTGATGATCGTATTGAAGCACATCACATCTGTGCGCAGCATCTCCCTTTGCATCTCATGGAAGATGGTGAGGGCTTCTTGCCACAAGCCTTCCCTCGAAACTGCGGCAAGCACTGAGCTGAAGCTTACAGGAGTAGGTTCAACGGCAGTCTGCCTCATGAAGTTCAGATGGTGGAATGAATTGGCCCATTTGCTACCATCAGCAAACGAACTAAGAGCTACATTGTGTGTGATCTCATTGTAGGGAATGTTTCCCTGTTGCATGCAGTTGAGAATTCCAATGGCATCCGTCCAGCCATTGCACTCTCTGCAGCTGTTCATGGCTGCAGAACAATGGAAGACGCTTGTCTCAACATGCCCTTCTCTCATGAGAGCAAGGGCATGCTTTACTAGCTCCGGGCTTGAGAAGGATCGAATAGCGGTCGTGGCTGACCATGGATTTAATCTCCATTTCTCCAGGGGCAAATTCACCGCTGGATCCGCGAGGCTGCCGGCAGCTCGATGCTCACACATCAAGTCCTCAGCCGTTTTACGGGCCTAGGCCTGGGCTTCCTCAGTTGGGCGGTCCGGTTCTGGAGCCTCGCGAGCCCGTGCTGCCCAGCCGTGGCTGAAAGTCTCAGCCACTCCATGGCCCTTCTTGAGCCGAAATTGCTGAGCTCGGGTTGGGGGCGATTCTACAAGCAGAGCCTTCCATCATGTGCATAAGCATAAGAATTTCGGATCATGCCTGCTGTGCAGCTCGCAAACAACATGCTTGCTGGGCCAGCGCGGCATCATCGCTGTCTGCCTCCAGACGCAGACAGCGGTACGTAAAAGGCTTCATACTCCGGGAAGCTTCGTGATGCTTCTTCCCGCCTGTTGGGGTCCTATGAGCCTGGACAGCTTGAAGTCATCACCGACCCGCACCACATGGTCCGTCACCAGCAGCCTGGAGCTCGGCCGGAGTTGTGTGCATGACTATTTCATGAAGGACTAGATACACCTTCCAGTTCGTACTGGGACAGGGGTGCTACTGCACGAGTATCAAACGGCCCGTTGGTGGGGTCCAGCCTCGCGGGCGTGCGAGGGGTCCGAGGCGGACCCACCAAGTCGGCCTGAAGGGCCACAAAACATGCGAGAAGACGCGGCTTTCTGGGCTTTCTGGGCCGCACCAGAGCAGAGTCGTCTGAGCGGACCTGCTCCGGGGATCCTGGCAGAAAAGACCACGAGCATGGCGGCATGCCCCGCTGGAGTGCTGGGACTCTTTCTGATCAGACACGCAGAGCTCCACTTCACGCCCGTCCTTCTGCTGACGTGGATCCGATGTGTGGAGTCAAGCGGCCTGGTGCAGTGTCCGCAGACTTATCGTCGTGAAGGCTTGCCTGGTACTGGGCTCCTTCGGCTGAGGCCTTCGGAGAAGGATCCTGACATGCCGGCAATCGCGTTCAGCCTGACAGTCAAGCACTCGGAAGATCCGCGACATCTTGCCACTCTAAGCACTCCTCACAAACCGCAACAACCTTCCAATGAAGGAGCTACTGAGACCGGAGGGTCAGAGGATGGCGGAGGGAGGCCTCGCCTCGCGTCGTCCTCGATGCTGGTGACATCCAATGCTGGGGGCGCCGCCGCCCTGTGCTCCGAGCGGACCAGCCTTGAGGCTGACTCTTCCCTTCTTAGCCGTGCCTTCCTTGGGTTCCCTGGAGGCTTGGAGCATGCTTTTCTGGGAAAAGACGTGCTTCTTTTACGGGATGAAGGGGGGAGAGTGCGCCGTTGACTCAGCTTTACACTATATACTGTACTCAACATAGTGAAAAGCGAGGATGCCACCCCCACTTCAACGAGCACTCCGACCCGGCATGCTTGAAGGTCCTTGTTGGCTGCCGCCTACCTTACTTTCTCTCCTTCGGCGCTCTTCGCAGTCTAAGAAAACGAGAGTCTACTGTACGCCCTCTTCCATTCGTAAATATGAAGAATAAGTAGGAAGAAGTAGGGCTCACGGAACGTCAACTCCGTCTTGGACCCGAGCTCCGACAAGCCGCCATCTCTGCTCAAACGCGAAAGCATCGCCAGGCTAAGACTTGACTAAGACACGCTTCGACTCTTCCCGTGTTCCGTGTCTCACTTGGCTGAAGATCTCTGCGAATTGGATCAGTTCGACGTGTCTGGGCAGAAATGGCAGCAAAATGTAGCCCGGGCAGGAACAACTGTCAAATGAATAGAAAGACATGGGGAGCTCAAAACTCTAACAAAGGATAGTGGAGCGCACATCTCTTACTCTTGCTGTGAGCATTGCTAAAGATGGAGCCTTGCAGAGGGTCACCTGCATGGCTCTGGCAGACTTGGCGAGTTTCTGGAAGCCCTCCATTGCCAGCTTCGTACCTCGCAGTAGAAAGGTTTGAATCGATTTCCATCCATGTTTCCATGACTCCTCCTACAGGACCTACACACTGGCCTCCCACTAAGAAGCCTCGCTTGTGCAAGTAGCCGCTCACTTGACAGACCTGGCAAAAGCTCCGAGATTTCTGGCACTCCGGAGCCCAGGCCTTGGCGCCTCCCCGGCTGCGGCAGCTTCCACGGCTTTGCGGCACAAGTCCTGGACCTGAAGGAAAGCCGACCTCTAAAGAAAAAAACGCGTTTCGGAGCACAGCTCTTGTCTTCGGAGCCGACTACAACCTTCCACTCTTGAAATGACTGCGCTGCGAGCCTTTGCTTCGTCGAGTCCAGTCACCGAGACAGTTGCCTGCAACAACAGAGGCAACTTTGCGAAGACGACCAGGCTGCTCACGGAAACACTGGCGATGTGCGTGCTGAAGGGACTCATCGAGCTTCCTTTTTGCACACCTTGCTTGTTGCTGGAGAAAGTGCATTCCTCGACTATAAGGCGACTCTCAAACCCAACATACTTTAGAACGCGTGCCACACCGAAGCATGGCATCAACGGCACTGAAACCATTCGTGGAAACATGTTCCACATGGTATTAATCCCTTGTCACGGCTCGTAGTCTTCACGCCTTGTCCTTCAGGGTGCGCGGTGGCGGCAAGAAGACGGTGAGGATGACGGCAAGTCCAATGATTCCGACACCGGAGAGGCCGAAGA
>CAJNJA010046508.1:0-26505 GCA_905231915.1 Symbiodinium necroappetens | reverse complement strand
ACGAACCGAACATTCAAGGCACATCATGCATTAGACGACTGCCATACGCTCCTCGAGGTGCTTCGCCATGCTCCATATGTGGCAGATGCCTTGGCCGCCCACATTTGCAATATGACTGGCCTCCAGGTCCCGGACCTTGCCAGCACGCTGCGCAACCGATTGCAGAACCCACAGCACATCCGGGACCCACTTCCGGCTCCACGCATATTTGAGTACTGCGGGAAGCGGTACTTGTTGAAGCACATGGCGTTCCTTCCAGCACCGCCCGTCCTTCCGGCACCACTCGTGTCTGTGCCTATGCCAGTGCCCACGCCAGGTGCTGCACCGGCTGGGTGGGTCGTGCCTCCACCACCTGCCACACCCCCACCAGACGAGACCATGATTCCTCCACCACCGCCTCCCCTTGTGCCTGCTACGACTTCCCAGGCCCCGAGCCCACCGTCTTCGCCGCCGACCTTTGCTCCGGCCACGCCGCCGATGGCACCGGTTGTGGTTGGGGCTGTCCGCACCTTCTCGGATGTGGAGGATGAGCTGAACAAAGAGGATCCGAAGGAGAAGTGCAAGAAGAAAAAGAATCGAGCAGATTGGTGGGACGGCTTCTGGGACTACCCTGCACGTGACTGGTGGGCCTGGCCCCACTACGCCTACGATGGAGGAGACTGGTACTACCAATCCTACGGCAAAGGAGGCTACCAGCCTTCTTCCGGAAAGGGCCACCAGAGAAGTGGAGGTGCCAAAGGCAAAGGTGGGAAGAGCAAGGCCAAAGGCGGCAAAGCAGCCTCTCCGGTGGCTGCAGCTCCTACTACGCAGCAGCCCACCGCTGCCGAGAGCTCCACGGTCACGAAAGCCTTCAAGTTCCAGTGAGCTCCTGCGGGTGAGCGGGCTGAGTTGTGGTCTTCGTTCGTGGTTTGCGTGGATTCTTGTTAGATCTTGTGGTCAGGGCATTCTTTCAATTGGGATAGTTTACCTTTCGAAACGACTGAGCTGAAGGATCCACGGGGAACGGCGGAAGTTGACCGTGTCTCACTTCTATCCTTGCCTAGTGTGACCGAGTCTGAGTCTCAAAATTGGCTTCCCTTCTGCCTCCTGAAGAGCACGGTGCATTCTCGTAAGGAAACCTAGACTGGGCTACGGCTACACACTTACACTCCACTCTTCTCGATCTCCGAGCTTCCAGCTGCTCTGGTTTATGACAGACCATACCATGCGAATGTGATGCGGAGGTCGTTACCCGACGGTGAGCTGGAGCTCACGCTTTGTGGGCTGCAGACCCAGGATATGTGGCTTTTAAGGTTGCAGGTCAGTGCCTGGCGGCTGCAAGCTTGCACTGTGTCGTGTATGTATGTATGTATGTATGTATATATATATAGAGTTAGTTAGTTAGTTAGATAGATAAATAGATAGATAGACCCACATATTCAGCGGGCAACTTGTCGCGGTTTTTTACGAACTGTATGTAACAAACCGTTGAGCCCTGAAGGCATTCGTCCATGGTCCGCTGCCTTGCAGAGAATGCGATCTACCTGGCCAGTGGTGCCTCGCCGTATGTCAATGTAGCTTTGAAGTCTAGTCTAGCTGTAACTTTGTGCTTTTCGTTCGGGGTCGGGTGAGTCGGGTGTCCAATTTTCAGGTGCCCTGCACCTCTAACCCCCTAAGTCCATGCTGCAGAAGCCCTAATTCAAACCCATTTTGCTCTGTGGCCTTCTGTGATTGTGTGGCGCCAGAAACTTTTGCTGTTCCAGAAACTTTTACCTTCCTGCGCAGCCACCTGGAAAGAACACATATACATGTGTGGACTGTTGCCAAAGGATGTTTGGCGCGAGCCACTGTACAGAACAAGCAATATACGGATAGTGATAGGGATGCCAGGCATATCAAAAAGCACGTCAATATTGGAATCGTAGGTATGCGAAGTGGTAGCATCTTTAATCTTGAGCAGCCGCCGCGACCTCCACGTCGACTCAGGCGGCGATGATCGCAGCATTTGCATTTGGCGGCGAGACGCCCTTTGGCTCATGCAAACATGTCACCGTGTTTTTGATTGGCAGAGCAGTGGACCGAGAATTAAACACCGTATATTGGCTCTGCCACAGTTCAGAGCAGATGCACTTCTGCTGCCCAGGCGATTGCAAACAAGCGCGGGCAGGACGAATATGCTTCAGTGCTCTGTACGGAAGACACGCTGCCTGAAGCCCCCGCACAGGCGGAGTGCAGCAGCCGCATCGTGAGCCATACAGACTTTGCCGGACTCTCAGGATCCTTGCATGTGCCTAGTACTAGAAGGTACTAGAAGGGGCCTAAATAACTACCAATACTTTTTTTCTTTTTTTTTTTTTGGGGGGGGGGTTCCTTGTTGCATCCAAACCCTCTTCTCATCGTGAAGGCCCCTACATTATGTAGACTTACAGGACTTGCAGGTGGCCAGCATTCGATACGCTTGTGAGGTCCGCGCAGTTGCACTTTGCAGCAGCTTCCCCGAGCGGCTACTGCCAAGCACCCAGACAGCCGAGACATGGGCTGTGTGGAAGTCTGCTGAGTCTAATTACCGGTTTTTGACGAGTTTGGAAGATCCGGTCTACAGAGGTCTGCAAGTGATGACCAGCGAGTTATCCTGTGGAATCTCCATAGCAAAGAGAAGCTCCGCGAGTGTGGCACTTACTCATTCTGAGAAGATCGGGGTTCGGGATCCGACTTTTCCCGTAGTCCCTCATAATAAAATTCCTATTAATGTTGAAGTCCCCATAGCGACTCTGCCGAGGTACCAGCACCCATGCAGTGTTGCGGCAGTGGTGCTGATGGGCCCTTCACTGGCAACTGCCGGCGAGGAGCTGTTGCTTGATTTGGCTTGCTGAAAATGTGTGGTCTTGCCGTACACGGCTGCAAGGACGGAAGACTTCGGATTTGGCAGACTGCCCCACGTCGGCATGCAATCGTGAGCACCGGCAGTGCCGGGAAAAGCGCGTGTTCCCACATGATTTCACAGTCATTATCATTCTGGTCATCATTTTCATTATGCTACGGTAATTACCATTATTTTTTGTTTTACGCACTATCGCCAATCCTCCGCCAGCTCCCAAGTGCAATCAGGCATCGACCAATCCTTTGATGAGTTCCAGTGTGCATGCCAGGCATGTAGAATAGATAGAATACACACCCAACACGAACCATCTTCCTCAGTTCCTTTGAGTTGATCCTTTTCTGTTTAAACTAACTTTGCCTTTCAGCTAGTCCACTGCGACTCGCCTGAAGCATCCATCGTTAACGAAGGCCTCACGGCTTCTCAACGCAACAGCCGTTTTCGCCTCTTCTCGGAGACCGAACTGTCCTCCTACCTCAGTGGCTTTTTTCCGAGGGACCCCATAGTACCACCGCTACAATTACAATCCAAATCGAGTTCATGACGCGTTGGTTCGGAGAAGTCCTCGACTTATGTGCTGCTGCACTGGGCGAGATCTAAAGTGAACCGATGTCGAGATCTGTCGAGTGAAAGACTGCTAGAAATGAGTTTTCGCACTGGTTCACAGTGCCCACGTGTATAAAGTCTCCGGAAGATTCGATTCTTCACAAGAACACAAGATGCCCTGATTTGAAGCTTTTTGTCGCTATACATCTCGAGAAAGAAATTCTGAAAACTTCGTGGTCACCGCTTCCTTCCGTCGTTAAGGATGTACACGTAGACAATAAGATGGTTCTGTGAACTGTTGTAGACAACATATGGGGCAAGCACATTACACACATACCCATAAGCAGGGAGAGCGCAATGTAAGCGTGCGCGCAGGTTGTGCCCGCAAGTCTATCTACCAAGGCCTGTACTTCGACCCTCTTGAACACCTAAACACGTGACAAACCCCTCCTGTCTCCCCTTCCAGAGCCTTTTTTTCCAACTTGAATCCAAGCTCTTCGGTTCGTAAACCCTCGCGCCGAAACCTTACACCCTCAGATTGAGGAATCTGCAGAGTTGCAGCACAGCTTGAAGCCAGAGCCTCGTGGCAAAGTGTGGGTTTAGGGCTGCGGTACTATCCGGGATTTCGAATCCAGGATTTAGGGCTCGTGGTTGGTGGCCTGAGTTTGAGTCAATGAGGGTTAAGGAGTTTTTAGGGTGGCAGGGCAAAAGCCACTGTGGTCTCTGATGCTGGCAAGTGAGTCCACGGGAGAGATGGTGCTTGTGTAAGGTTTAGGGTTGAGGATGTGTATGTTTAAAGGTATGTTCTCGGGTTTTGTGGTTCAAACTAAACAGCACTTTTTTGGTGTAGAGCTGAGGAAGTACGGCTTTAGGCTTATTTGGTGAGTGCTTATAGCGCTTAGAAGTCGCTGATGATAGT
Organism: Symbiodinium necroappetens; assembly: GCA_905231915.1. NCBI lineage: Eukaryota > Dinophyceae > Suessiales > Symbiodiniaceae > Symbiodinium > Symbiodinium necroappetens. The sequence goes on along the minus strand of CAJNJA010046508.1, from coordinate 22,183 downwards.
TTGCAGAATGTTATCTTACATTATCTATGAAATTGTTGGTATTTAGTATCACCCTTTGCTATAACATATGCTTTTCTACTCGGAGGTCCCAGTTGCTGGCATTTGTCATTCTTTAGATGGGCCTCCCACCCTAGACATACCACGACCAACGCTCTTGGTGCAGCTCGTAAGCCAAGCTCTGTGAAACTCTTGCTGCTACCACTACCACCACGACGACGACTACTACAACTATCACCAACTACTACCACCTACTACCTACTACCACTACTGCGACTACTACTACGAATAATATTAACAATAATAATGATAATAAAGTTATAATAAAATTATAATAGTGATAATAATAATTATAGTATGACTACTACTACTACTACTACTACTACTCCTGCTCCTGCTCATACTCCTCCTCCTCCTCCTCCTACTACTACTACTACTACCACCACCGCCACCTATTGATGCTACTGTACTGCTCCTGCGAGTACTGCGGCTAATGTTCCGAGGCATCCGCAGCGCCTCACGAGCCTGTCCTCGATGCGGGTCCTCTGAGTTTCAGGGGGCCCTCTTGGCGAGTTTCCTGGTGCGAAAGCTTCACCGAGGAAACCGCATCCCGTTAACGAACGCCCGTAGCTCTTAGCATCTCCGAATGAGGGAGATGGCCAGACTTGCAGCACAAAAAGCACAGGAAAGGATGTGAACGGGAATCTGAAGCAAGGGAATTCCGACCCCACGATGCTGTTGCTGTTGACTTCTACGATTTAGGCTTTGGGGTTTAGGGTTTGGGGGTTTAGGTTTTAGGGTTATCTGCATAGTCCAGCAATCACACACACATACACATTTTGCTTTTGGCTTAAGGCTGAACCGACAAGGTATGCAAGACAACAGCATGCGACCCGCGTCTACTTAAACCGAAATTATGCCTCCTATTTCCATGCGTCTACCATGACCAGCCGTGTGAAATATGCCAGCAGCCTAAAGCCCCAAAGCGAGCACGAGCTTCTGCACCTGATTTCCTTGACGAGTCTAGGCTTTGGACCTCTCGATGCCTGCACAGCCGAACGCACAAAACCGGACAGCTAGAAAGAAAGACGGCAGGGTTGGTAAGGCAGCCGCAGTCTTGAAGTGATGTTTCGGTTCAAGAACATGGACGTTTCTCATGCATCAAAGCAGTATCATAATTGTTTCACAGAACACACCAGCCACCATCGAGCACGCAGAAGCAACTTCCGTTCCTACACCCGCTCTCACCTTTTCCACGTTTTATTTATGGAGAGAGGTTTGCAGCAAGGTGCCATGAGGCATGGTCATTGAACTGATGTCGGCGTGCAGTTTCCTAGTCGGTTGTCACACTACAGAGATACGCAGGACGTTCGCGCAGTCGCCGCGAAAGCTCCAACGGGGAAGCGGTCGCTTGTGCGCAGGGACCCAAGCCACATCGCCACATTGACATATATCTAAGTGGCTGCTCCAATTCCTTCGCAGGAGTGCACACAGCCCGAGGTGTGCGCCCTTGCCGCTGCGATTGCAGTGGCCGTAGCCTCAATCAGGGCTCTCGCTGGACAACCGAGACGAGATAATAAAAGATCAGCTTGTATTCGTAAGCCTTCTGTGAATCTGTCACGACATGCTTGCAGCTTAGATGGAGCCTGTCGGTGTTGTTCTGCTGGTGGCGAGGCTTCACAGCTGCTTTGCCATGCTCACGAAGGAGCTACGAGCCGTGCCTTTGCAGGCAGCCGATGTGAGGTCTGTTGGCGGTCGCACATCCGCACAATGCCATCAGGACGACAAGGGATTAGGAAGCATGCGTTTGACAATGGTTGCAAACATCCTGGATGCTGCCAGCTAATTTGAGCCTGGTGGTGAGTGGCAAGGAGATATGGTTGCGGTAGACGGCTCTGCATGTACTACTGTTGCTCTGCCTGTGCTGGAAGGGCTGACTGATGCCAACATCACTGCATGACATGTCTACTCTCTCGTGAAGTCGTATTGTTGAGAAGTCGCACTGCGTGGCGACAGAACTGTGTTTCAACTCCCTCGCTCTTGGACCAACTATGGAGTGGGTTTCTTTTGGGTGTAAGTTCGTTTGTCTCTCGAACTGGACTGCTGCCATTAAGCCTTTTGGGCCATAGGGTGATACTTGCCGGTGCCTTGTCTCTAGCTTTACATGACAGCTGAGTGGTTAGGGGGAACCGACCTTCCGACAGTGCGGGTTCAAAGAGCTGACATAGAGTCATACGCCACGCCTGTTTCTTTGCAGGCCTCACCTGGATTCGTCCGAGTGTGAGCGACAAAACCCTGTTGAGCCCAGCAGCGCGGAGACATCAAACCATCTTTGGCAGCCGTATAGTTGTGCGGCGAAGGTGCAGAGGCAGCGCATATATGGACATATGTATAGAAGCATGTGCACGTGTGTGTGTGTATATATATATATGCATATATATATATATACACACACACACATACAAGTATACATGCATACATCTTGACGGTCGTTAGGAACAGATGTCAGCGACGATCGTCACCGAGCTAGGAGGAGACCATGGTAAGCCCAAAAAGATCAAAAAAGCATGTCGACATCGGGACTGGTTTGAAACTTGCAATGCAGCGGGAGGGATTCGTGACCCGTCTTAGCGCATTGCCGGAAGGGCTTGTGATCACTACTAATACTATACCCCGTGCATGCTTTGATCGCTTTCCTGCGGTGACTTCCGCTCCGAAGGCGCTGGTGGTGGCAGAGCTTCATCAAAGCTTGCACTGGTAGGCCCGGCTTGTCGAGCCGCCGGGATCAAGTTGGCATGTCAGAGTCAGAGTGTGATCAGGGTGTGTGAGTGAGAGTACCGGGCTCCTTTGAAAGGGGTCTGTAAGGGTTCTCCAAAAGTACTCGCATGCCTTCGCATTTGACACCTTATGTCAGTTGCCCAGCCGATCTGTGTTGGGAGTGCATCAGCTCATTGGCATTCCATTGGAGGTCTGCGACCTGCGAGAACGATGTGTCGTGGTATTTTCGATGTCATGCGCTCAGTGGAGAAGTGTCAGCTGCAGCCACCTCGCCCTGGTGCGACTATGCTCAGCCATGCGGGGGCACAACATATAGCCAAAACCCTATACGAGTGTGTGAGTCGGAACATAGAATTAGGTCAGGGTTCATGTGCACCCTAAACCTAAACCCGAAGCCCTAAACCCCGAACGACTGCGTCTCCTCGGGGGTTACTGTAGGGGCCTTAATAATTAGAATAGAGTTTGAGGGGCTCCTTATGAAGATTATAGTACATTATACCCCCAAACCCTATCTAAGTATTAAGGCCCCCCAAACCCCAAGCCCTTATAGTAGCCCTTATAGAACCCTCAAAGGAACCCCCCCAAAACTCCAATGCTTTCTTATTATTAAGGCCCCTATATTATAGTTCTAGCAACACATAGTATTATAGTTATAGTATATTATACCCCCAAACCCTATTCTAGTTATTAAGGCCCCTTTTTTTTGCCGAGGATCTTCAGAGCTCACTGACGGACAAGGCCGTGCAAGCTGCCTCAGGCGCCCCGGTCACGGCAGCTTCGCAGAGGGCTTTGAAGAACTTTTGGGAGTGTTCGGGTGGTTTAGGGGCGAAGGGAGTTTTGGGCTTTATGATTCGGGGCTTTACGGTTTAGGGCTTCCGGGTTTGGAGGGGACGGTTTGGGCCAAACGAACCAGAAGCTGGATGGCAGGGATGACTGCGGAAGAGAGCGAGGCATTGATGGAGAAGTGCCGATAGCTCAGATTCCTGTGGCTACGTCTCTACTAGTACTCCTGCTGTTAGTCGATGATCGTGGGGCGTGTTGTTGCTTGAAGCACTTCTCTCCTTGTTGCTTCGGTGACGGGCCCCTTGCTGTCAAAATCTCTGCCCACCCTAAACCCTAAACCTCGCCTGGCATGTCCGAGTTGTGAGAGCCTACACCCTGAACCCTAAAATGCTGAGGCAAGAAGGGGAAAATCACTTTGGATGACTACCTCACACTCATGAAGATGCCTGCCGCCTCAGCTGTCCTCACATGGCCAAGGGTCTGACACCAATTTCCTTCAAACCCTAGCTCCTGTGCTTGAATCGTCTTGAGTTGCACACTATGTTTACACAATGTATAGCAGATTCGAATTATATGTATACATCTACATTTATACTTATGTCTATTTTTTGAAAGAGACACATTGCACAACATATAGTACATATAGAAGACATGTATACTTACACTTAGACATAAAAGAACATGTACACATACGCATACATGTATATGTATATATATATATACATATATATACATACATGCATACATATACACATACATACATACATACATACATACATACATAGAGATCAGTATGTGATACACGGGCATAATCCCCCAACCCTGCAACCCGATAATCCTGGCCTTGGCCTGGGATGGGTCCAACGGCAGAGCTTCGATCTCCAAGTTGCAAGGATCAGCAAGTTGGGTGATTCAGGGTTTAGGGGTTTTCGGGGTTAGGGGTTTAGGGCTTTAGGGCTTATCCCAGCTGCAGATGGTTTTAGGGGTTCGGTTTCCTTGCTCTCCGAGCCGCAAGGTTCAGCAAACTGGGTGAGGTTCGCGATGCCGTCGGGCACCTGAGCCTCCCCAAGCCTGGAATGTGATTTTATCCTAGGTGGTATGAGGGAGACCCCTTAAAGGGGACCCTTCTTAGCCCTACTTGTGGCTCTCTTCTTAAACGGGACCTTATTGAGAGGGTCTATATCCCCAAAGGTCCCCCTAATCCTAACTCCTATTTTATGGGTGTCGGCACATTCCAAACACATCTATGTATGTGTGCGTGTACAAATGATTCTGCATGTCTGTGATGTAGTGTTTAGGGGGTAGGATGGACTCGCTTGCCAAGTGTTGCTTCTCATCTACGTACCTCTTTTATCGCGACAGGCAAGAATTGTCTTGTGAGCTGTAAAGGTTAACAATGGCTCGGAACCCTCTTTACTCAAGTACTCGGCCTTTCGTTGTTCTTGATGGATTGCGAGGTTGGGGTTTAGAGGTTTGAGGATTTTGGGGTTGAGGTGTTGCTTTTTGTCGACAATTCACAACTCCCGGTTCTCGCGGTTTCGGACTTTAGTGTTCATTGCAGTGTTAATGATTCTACGACTCCGGCAGTGGTTTGGGGTTAAATTTGTTTTAGAAGGATGCAATTTGCTTGTGCTTAAACATACATATGTGTAGATATAATATGTGCATTTGTTGAAGGGTTGTATGTGTCCGTTTGTTTGTTATCCTCCCTCTCTGTTCTGAAATCTACTGCACACAGATGCCGATGTCGCGCTCTCTTTGTCTCTGTCTCAAGGTCGCGCCTTTGGCCAACATGTGCCGAACTTAGTCCCGTGCCGGAAGAGCAGCGGGGCGTGGGCCTTGCTTTAAGACTACGCCACTCCACTCGCATCCTGGAAAGTATCGGGCGCAGCAGACTCCAGCCTGCTTGGCCCGTATGATTCTTTTATGAGTCGGAGTAGTTAGTAGCAAATACCCCCGTAGGGGGTTTAGGGTTTAGGGTTTACCAAACCCTAACTTTTAAAATCAAGGACCCTATTTTCGGATGGCCATCTCGCAGGACACGACCAGTCCATGCACAGGGTTAGCAGCTGGAAGGGCCGAGCAGGTCGGGCAAAGCTACTATAGAGGGGCCGAAGTAATTTATAGCAATAGTACACCTCTCATAGTCTGTCCATATGAAGTTATAATCTAAAACCACCCAACCCCAAAACCCTATTCTAATTTTTGAAGGCCCCCGATGCTAAACCCTTAGTTCTAGTAACCCTTATAGATCCCTTTAGAAGGAACTGAATAGGTCCTATTTAGGCCCTTTTTCTCCACGGGCCTCCGGAAGCCAAGGCTGAAGAACCAGGCCGGCGCAGACGAAGACATCGAGAACGCGAAGTCACAGCTGGGTGAAAAGGATCGATCTTCGGGTTTATAGGGCTTAGGGGTTTGGGGTTTCGGGTTTAGGGTTGATGTAAGTGCAGTCGTGGGAGCTAAACCTCCGTATGCTCAGACTTTCGGGTGGTTGCACAAGTCCTGACTCAAAGAAGGGATGAATCTTAAATTGAACCTAAACCCAAAACCTTTACCAGTTTCGTCCTAGCAAGGCCGGAGGCAGAAGAGCCCAGAGTCCTCCACTCATTCCGACTCCGAGCGACGGTGATGCAGCTTCTCTTGCTACGAGCAGCACATCTGGTACTGGTGCAATTCGGCAGCTGCAGCAACGGTCCCCTACCGGATGTATAGGCGACTCTGCATTTGGAGCCCTCATAAGCCTGGGTCATCTGTGTGGCAGGAAGCACTTGTGGCTGCATTGAGCGAGGAGGACCGTGTATAGAAGTCGACACCGAAGCTGCGTGCATGTTGCAAATCAAGCTGTGCTAGAGCCAAGAAACAAACAGCACCACGTCTGCAAGTAGAGGAGCGCGCAAATCCAGACGTGTTCTTCCAGTCCGGGACAGCTGGGCGTGCGGAACTCAGAAGATGTCAGAGTCTACCGTCAATGACGAGGATGCTGAGGATCGGATCACGAGTGTCATGATGAAGATGGCCATGGCCGCGGCGGTGATGATGATGATTATGGTGATGACGATGATGATGATTCGGTTGAAGCAGAACGACGACGACGGTGATGGTGAAAACGATAATGACGACAATGATCTCAATGACAACCGCCTGTGCCTATGCGTAACTGGTTGATTCGGCCTGCTCCGTGCCATTACAGCAGTGGCTCAGCCTGTTTAGCTGCAGCTATATAGACTATATGCACAAAAGGAACTCCCTTGAGGCAAGGCCATTCGTCGCTGGGCAGAGGCGGCAAAAAAGACAGATCAGGACAGCGATAGGACGTCAACTCTTTAGCTGCACCAATTAACACTACCGAAATCATTCCAGGCTTTTGGTGCAGCGTGCACTCCCGTCAGCGCGAAGCCTGACATTCGCAAGCTTGCAGGAAATCCTCGACTTCATGTTGGAGTTTCGAACTATCAAGCGCGGCGCTTTGTCCCCCAAGCATTACGTAGAACAGGCTTGAGTTGCTGTTCCTGGCATGAGCATAGTATTTGGCTGCACTGTGAATTCGTGTCGCTGCCACTGTTGACCCAAGATGAGAGTTCAGAAAACGTTCATACAGACACACACACACACCCACACCCACCTACCTACCTACCTACCTACCTACCTACCTACCTACTTACATACATACATACATACATAAATACATACCGACCTACCTACCTACATACCTACATAGATACATACATACATACGTACATACATACATACATGCATGCATACATATAAGGATACATACATACCTACCTGCGTACATACATACGTACAATAATCCATCCATCCATACATACCTACACATACATAACTAATTACTTGAGCACACGAACGTGTGCATGCATACATGCGCCTCTGCATGTTAAAGTACTTGCCTCTTAGGCATGGTCAGTTGTGCAAGAAGAAGTTTTGTTGTTAATGATGATGTTGGTGATGATTTTGTTCTGCTTCTTCTTGTTGTTGTTGTTGTTGGTGGTGGTGGTGGTGGTGATGGTGGTTGGTGGTTGGTGGTGGTGATTGATGGTAATGCTGATGCTGATGCTATGGTGATGGTGGTGGTGTTGTCGTTGGCGTTGTCGTTTTGCGTCGTCGTCGTCCTTGTCGTGGTTGTTGCCATGTTGTTCAGGTGTTCCATTTCTTGTTGAGCATTTGACCTCCGTTGAGGTCCATGTTCAGCCGGATCCAGTCGGGCGAAGACTTCGCGGAGCGCCTGTGGGGAGGTCTAGGGGCGGCTCCAATCATTCAGCTAGCCGCTAGCCCACTTCTGAAGGCAACCACATGCAAAGCTTCAGCCGACCCGGTTCTCGGGTGCGGTGTCGGCATTGTTGGTAGAATGTGGCTTGGTCTAGGTGGGAGGCAGTGGGAGGGAATTTTGGAGAAACTAGCGCGGGACTCTAGACTCTAGACCTCATCCACTACACAGCCCCCAGGACGTGCAGAGGGAGCTGAAGATGGACGCAGAGGAGCTCAAATCGACGCTGAAGTCTCGAAAGGCTTGCTCGGTTCTTGCAAGGTCACAAACCTCTACACGGGCTCCTTTAAGAGCAGACATCGCCGGAATTGTCAGGAATGCACTAGTGAATAGCTCATTTATATGGGGGATCTTGATTCTGGTTTGAAGTGTATTCCTTAGTGAAAGAGGACCCATCAAAAGACCCAAGAACCTATGAAACCCTCCCACCACCCGTACAACAGAAGTCATCTCGAAGGCTCACGAGGCCACGGCCTAAACCCTAAACCCATGGCTAGCGCTCAACCTAAATAAGGTCCCGTTTAGGGTCCTTTTTATAATGGTGCCTATAGTATTTGGGTGACTCAAAAAGGGACCCGAGTGTAGAGAGCTCCCCAATCTAGGCGACACTAGGAGCGAGGCTTTGAGGGAGCGGTGACATCCAAACCCCCAGAACCCTGAGCTGAAGGAAAGTGGCAGTGCAGGGAAGATCAGCTGGCCCTTGTTTTAGGGTTTAGGGCTTATCGGGTTTAGGGTTTAGAGTTTAGGGGTTAGGGTTTATGGGGTTTTAGGGGTTTTAGGGGGGATAGGGTTTAGGGATGACACACACGAACCGAGACGTGCACCGAGCGTCAACACCCCAATCGTCCCTAACCCTGAAGCCACCAAACCCTGCAGAAATCACCCTGAACCCTAAACTCTAAACCCGAAACCCAAAAACCTAAACCCTAAACCCTACAACCTAAACCGTTAATCTGGAACCAGCATAAGGAACCCTAGGTCTTCCCTAGGGCTCCCTTTGGTATGGATCCTAACATGTTGGGGGATCATCATAAGCCCCGAGTTTTTTTTCATCAGGTTCCCAGATCAAGCCCTGCGTCCCGGTCATTGCAAAACTCGCAGCCCAAAGCCCTAAACCCTATACCCTCTTTCCCTCTCCATGTTTCAAAAGGCCGACTCAAGACCACATGCCTCGCCTGGATTGTCCGAGTGTGAGTGCCGAAACCCTCAAAAACCCTGAACCCTAAACCCTAAACCCCTAAAGCCCTAAAACCCTAAACCCTAAACCCCTAATCCCTTAAATCCCTAAACCCCTAAAGCCCTAAACCCTAAACCCCTAAACCCCTTAAAACCAGGCCAGAAGAGCGTCGAAAGGGAAATCGGCGAAGAAAGGGGGCGGAGGCCTGACCCAACCTGGAGGCCTTAGGAGTTTTAGTGTAGCTTAGGAAAGGGGGGTTTAGGGTTCAGGAGAGGGCAGGGTTTTAGTGTTTTGGGTTCAGGGGCCGTAAAAAGAAACCAAGAAATAGGCTCCAGAGCCCAGAGAGGTCACGGGGATTGACGGCCTTCCTTTTTTGTGTTTTGATTGTTCTTCAGGGTCCCTTGAAGGGGTGATATAAGGATAGCTTTCTGTTTACAGCTTAGGCGCAAGAACCCTTGGAGATGGAATACGCCTACCATTATGAAAGGCTTTAGTACAGGGGCCCAAGTAGTTACCTATAGGATTTTGGTGGTCCTTATCAAAGCTATAGTATAACATGCCCCAAAATCCCCTTCTTATTATTACCCCAAGGCCTCGAGATTAATGTTGTGATTTCAGGATTTTGCATAATTCAAGGTGTTCCTGGGCTCTTCGGGAAACCATAGGGAAACCCAAAAAGGAGGAGCTCAAGGCGGAGCTGAGGAGGTGTGCTTTTGGAGTACCCATAATCTCCATTGTAGTTCCTTTTTGGGGTTATAATATAGATTTGGTTAAACCAAAAAAAGGAACGACAATGGAGACCATAGCTAAGGATTTGCAGAAGGTTTTGGGCGTGGGGTTCAGGCCGAGCGCGACCCACTCGTAAATCAGGACTACCCTGCCCCCGGCTCTTCCGTGCACAGGCAAGCAGCCTGAATGGCTGGCAACCCGGATACGCTTCGAATCATCCATGCTTTGGGGAGATCTGGTAGTAAACCGACAGAGCCCTCGTGTTGTCGGAGATTGCGCGAAATCGTTTGACTATGATCCCGGCAGCCCGGCAGCACATGCACTCAGGATGACCCTCTAAAGCGAGGCAGCGGGGCCTTATGAGAGCTTGCCATGCCTTCAGGCCATTCTGTGACCACGGATGCCAGAATTTTAGCCCGCAGTCGCATAGGTTCGAGGCGTACTTTCAAACTTATTAGCCGCACTTGCTGGCAACTGCAATTGAGAGCCGACCTGCAGACAAAAAGTGCAATCCCGAGGGCTTGTTCAGGAACTTCACTTAGTAATGTAAGCTGATGCAGCATCTTGCATTTTGGCTCCCTAGGCGAACCCATTCTGTTTACTGAGCTTCTGCATGTTCTTTCTAAGTTCTGGAGCAAAAACCAGAATCAGATTTGGGAGGAGCTGCTGTGCCTTTGCTCCTTGAGCCACAAACAATGAGCTTGCATGCCGCTGCCAACTCATTCAGAAGGACCTCAGAAACTTTGGCAGCCCGGCAAAAGCCGTCGTCTACAGCACAGCGCCTGAACCCCTGAGCCTAGGTGCACCGCTTCGCATGGCAAGCGTTTCAGGTTTAGGGTATAGTTTGCCGCAACACCACGGGCTCAGGCGCTTCAGGAAAATCTTGGGGCTTCAGGCCCTTGAACCCCAAACCCTAGGCCAAGCATCCGATTCCCAAGTGAGAGGAGTTAACGAAAACATAAGCTTGCGTGCAGCCATCCAAAGACGATGGTTGCCCACGATGAGTGGGAGCGCTCCACATGGCAAAGTCGGCCTCGCTGGGAACCTTCCTTCGGGGATTGGCCGTGCTGGAAGGAAGCCTCGGCAGCATCCTGGACAGCAGACAGGGGTGTTCTTGACATTAGGGGTGTCGCTCTGGGTCTTCAGTAAAAGTGAGTTTGACCAGTTCACTCCGAAGCAGAATAGGAGCCTGGTATTTTTCTGTCGAGGGCTTTGAGGTTACCGGTCCAGGCCGCACGGCTGTCTAAGTTTCAGGCAATTTGTTGACCTGCCCTGTGACCCACAAGCTGTCAATTGCTGCTCTCGTTGAGCTTGCGGTAAAAGATCCCAAGCCCTAAACCTTTCTTAGCCTGAACCCTAAACCCTTAACCGGCTTCACCGATTCTGTTAGCATCGAGCTTGGCTTCTTCCATTTTCTGAAGGCAGCATGTTGCACGGAGCGCCGCTGCTTCATCGCAGGCCGGTTTGGGATGGGTCCCTTCAGGTTGGGGTTAGTCGGTGCTGTGGTTTGGGCATGTCTGGGATATACATAGAGTCATAGAGTATCGCTACGCAAGAACGCGGTAGACCCGAGGTCGAACAGCAAACTGGCATGTTTCTTGAATTGCTTTGCGTGGCTCTGCCACCTATTTCTGCACCGGAGACGGTTGTGCCAAAAACCGAGAGCGTGCTTTTGCTTTCAAGCGCAGTCCTGCAAACTGCTTCCGAAAGCCCAAAATTGCCAATATACTATGCCCCTATGCCCTGCGCATGTCAAGCCGCAAACCCCGAGCCGCCGAACCCCTAAACCGTAAAGCCCTAACCGTGGAGCCTTCCCTGCCTTGTGCAAGTCCTGAGAGTCGAAATCCTAAGCAGGCTCCGGAGCGGGCCTCCCAAGCGAGGTTCGACCCATCGCAATACTACGTCGCTTGGACTCAGAAACGGTGTCTGGTATGGTTTTTTACTTCTAACCGAAAATGTACATACGTACATACATGTATGTCTCTCTCTCTATATATATGTATGTATATGTATATGCTCCTAGAGGAGATGGTTCTTCATGGGTTCACATTGATTTACAGTTATGCAAGGCTTGTTCAGTCAATCTGCGAGGAATCACTGGCAGAATTTTTTGCGAAGCAAAAGCGTGCATCGGGCGCTTTGCAGGTGGTTGGACCACGACCTATACGACTAATCCCTGAATCTTGCAACCCAAACCTTACGGAACTTTGAATCGCCATAGTAAGTGGAATTAAACCCTCAACCAAAAACCCTCAGATATTGTCCCAAGCGTCGAACTTCTGAAGTTACAGATGGCGCAGTGGCACCTCGGGCTTGGGCTGAGGGCAGATGATGGAAGTTTGTGGTGGACGTCATGTACTGAGGGTGGCTTTTGTTGCGTTGTTTGGGGTCTAGGGTCAGTAACTAGGGCTTCACATGCCATGTTGTCCATCGGAACTCTTAGGTTCGTCTAAGGGCGAATAGAGTCTCTGAGGAGGAGTTGATGGCTGGCCAGTGATGCATGACGGGTTGCACAGGCATGTTCACTTGCTGAGGCGAGGCTCAAGAGGTTGATTAAGGGTTGGTTATTGTGTTGTAGTACTTCTTTGGTTGGGTCAAGTTAGCTCGCGGCTCAAGTGTTTGGTATCGCTAGCAATCGAGCAGTGGATGCGATGATCTGCGAGCAGAGAAGCTGGGTGAGGTTTTGTACGGGTGGGGTTGTTGCCACATGGGCCATTTTATCGCATTTGTGGTGTGATGAATGTCGTGGCTGTGATCCTTGCCTGCCTTGCGGGAGCGTCAGAATCGACACACGACAGCTTGAATCAAAAGTCGCTAACTTGTCGCATTTGTGGTGTGATGAGTGTCGTTGCTGTGATCCTTGCCTACCTTGCGGGAGCGTCAGAATCGACACACGACAGCTTGAATCAAAAGTCGCTAACTTCTCAGGTTTTTGCAGCATTCAGCAAAAAAAGGTTGCTAAACCGTAGGCCCCTAAAGCCCAACACCCCTAAACCCTAAAAGCCCGTCGACACTGGCAGGGCTTAAATTTAGGGCTAGGCTTGTCGTAGCACAGACCGTCCAGCTTCAATGTCTCTCTGTTCAACCTCGCTAGTGGGCATAGATCCTCAGCCATGCGACAGGGGAAAAAAAGCCCTAAAGCCCTAAACCCCTAAACGCGGGCTCGTCCTTGCTAAGTGGGAGGGAAAAAACACCCCTAAACCCCTAAACCCTAAAGCAGGCTTGTCCGAGTTGTGAGAGCGTAAACCCTAAAGCCCTGAACCCTAAACCCCTATAAACCCTAGACCCTCCGAGGAAGAGATCCGGCACCTGGGCTCCGGGGCCTTCGGTGCGGCCGTCCTGGTTACTCGGCCTTCGGCCCTCAAGCTCCAAGTGCCTACGAATCCTCCGGGCCTAAAATATCCCAAAGGCCTTCCCAGAGGTTTAGGCTTTAGGGACTTTAGGGCCTAAAGTCCCTAAACCCCAAAACCTCTGGGAAGGCTTTTGGGATTTTTTATCTTTTCTCTTATTGGGCTTGAGGGGATCTTATCTACGAAATTTTACGAATAATTTTGCAGAGGGTTGAAAGGGCCAACCTCGTGACATACTTAGGGTTCAGGGTTTAGGGGGTTATAGGGTTTAGAGATATACTCTCCCTAATACTAATCTACAAAACTATTACCATTAACCCATATCGTCATGCCCCCAATGACTGGGGCCTCTGCACGCCTGTAGGGCTGTAAAGCCAGGATCTGCACACGCTGCGCTGTCATACCACTGCTCGAAGACTGGGGGTTGCCCCGACCTTTGGACCACAAAACCCTAGGGCTCCAGTTACCTAAATAGTGGGTTACTAACCATATATTATGTACCCCAGTAACCTACTATTTAGGTAACTGGAGCCTTAGGGAAATAGAGGGTTGCATGTGGAGGCTTTAAACATTTAAATTACCAAGATTCTTCCCTACAGGGCCCTAGGGGTTCCTGATTATAACTACAGTATAATGTAATATGCCCCGAGACCCTAATCTAATTATTCAGGCCCTTATGTTAGGGTTTAGGGTCCTACCTGAGATGCTGATGAGAACTATAAGGGAGTTTTCGGAATGACGTAGACGAGCAGCAGCAACAGCAGCAAAAGCCACGCCGGCGTCAACGGCATCACGAGTAGCAGCATTCCGTCATCACCCTCATTGCCACAATTAGTCATCGCTACAATCACAAGAACGAATTCTACCTCACCGCTGCTGGAGGTTCGGAGGCTTCGCGACGGGCGCCGGCTAGTGGCGAAGAAATGTTCTGTGAAGGAGAGGGTTTAGGGTTTAGGGTGTAGGAGGGCATGCCTTCTTGAAAGATTATTGGCAGACTTCGCGATTGCCATGTAAAGCCAAAGAGGTGGGAAGTATGACCTTCAGGTTTGGTGTTGAGCACCGTATGCGATTGACTGACCCCAGGTGGACGGAATCCGTAATCCGTACCCCCACACCGCAGGCTTTCGATGCCGTGATGCAGACCCGGAATCAACAAAAACCCGCCAAAAAATACTTTGAACACAACAAAAAAAGCCTTTATAAACCCAAAGTGCCCTTGTCTCTGTTGGTTTCCCTGATTTCTGCTTCAGGAGATGGCCGAGAAGCAGCGGAAGATGTGTCCCTCGGGGCGAAAGGATTTCTCCATTCAGCGCACGACAGAACCATCGGGTCTGTTTAAGTCTGTCGTAGGGTTTGGGACTCATGGGTTTCACGGGTTTCATAGGGTTTGGGGTTCCGGCTTTTCCTGTAGACGTCGGAGTAATGTGTGATAATACCTGTAACAGTATAGTCCCTACATGGGTATACCTTCCAAAGACCCCTTCACGCGGTTTGCACTAGGTTTCAGGACCGTTTCGCTTCGGTATTTCCAGAAATTTCGAACTTCAGGCTTCGGAAGAGTTGATCCCCACAGGGTATTTGCAGTTGGGGGGTTGGGTGGAAGGGGTGGGGAGGAGGAGGTAGTTCCGTGTTTTGTCACCGTGGTGAAAAAAAGCTGGGGCACTTGTCAATGCACTTGCTACAGCTGTTCTGCTTAGGAGCACGTTGCGCTTGCGGACTGCACTATTAGTCTCGTCTAAGTGTTACAGACTTGTACTCTTGCCTAAGCCTCCAGGTATGCCACTTGTACACATGCGATGTGCCAGCTACACTACGTCGTTAGGCATCTCTCGCTCCAACAAGTTTGCTGCTACACCATGTGTGTGGGCTGTGATTGCTGCCATTCGCTGCAGTAAGTTTGCTGCTTACAGCACTTGTTTGGGCTGTGGCTGCTGGTTGTTTGTTGGTGGTGCGGCATGGTGAAGATCTCCGCCAAGAAGTTGCAGGCTTGAGAAAAGCAAGGCGGTGAAGATTAAGAATGACCGGAATGACGTTTTTCGAAGATTCCAAAACTGCTTCAGTTCAAGGGTTAGGCTAGACATAGATTTGCATCATCCGTTTGCACCATGTGACTATACTCTTCCGTGTGCCTGACCACGCCCGTCAAGGCAAATAAAAACCACAAAATTCCGGTCGTTTTTTGCTGCTTGTTCGGCAAAGAAAACATCACATCGCTATGTACGCCAGAGCCTCTGCGTCCTGTTTTAACGATGCGAAATGCTCCTGCGACTTTCTTGTTTGTTTCCAGCTTCGTTGAGTTCCTCTTGTTCTCTTCCTGACAAACCGCGGTCGATGAACAGATCGAGCAAAACTCAATATGTTAGCATCTACCTGGCTTGAAAACAGTTTGAAAACTACGTGTTTGTATTGAGAAAGCTCGCACCATGGATGCATTGGCTGACCACTCTTCTTCAAAACAGGTCTCGAAGAGATAGCTCTCCTGCAAAAAGTTCGACACGAGTGCGTGGCGCAGCTGGTGGATGTGGTATGGACCTCCCAGGACCCATTTTCTAGAAACCATTCCGCCATTTGCCAGACGCCTCGTTGCGAGCTGTTCGTGAGGACATGCTGAGCTACTGGATCGTTCTGAAGTTCTATCCTGGAGGCAACGATCTCATGATCGGGAGTTTCTGGGCTCCTGTTCGTGGAGGGCCTGGTGCTGCAAACGTGTGATCCTTCTGTTTTGGGAGCCTAGGCGACGTTCAGAAGGAAATTGACGATTGCCGCGAGAATCTCGCTTGCAAAGTAGCACCCGCTCGGGACTAAATATGCCGGCAGCTGCATGCTAAAACACGCTTCCAGCGCTGAAGCTTTAGGGTTTAGGGCTTATAGGGTTTAGGGTTTTAGGTTTAGGGTTTAGAAGGGAAAAGTGGGTTGAAGCCGAGGAATGAGCTGGAACTGCCACTGGGCAAAGCAAAGAATTGGGTGACCCAGCTCTGCATGGCCTTGAAGCACGTGCACAGCCTGCGCATCGTGCACAGAGACGTCAAAGGCAGCAACATGTTCATTACAGGAGCTCCTTGGCATTCACCACATGCCCATTTTTGTTAGAAAGCCCTACAACCACCGAAAAACCCAACATCCTGAAAGCCGTAGAACCCTAAGCCCCTGCTCGAAGCCCTCGCCTTAAGACAAATGAGGGCCGAATTCAGCCGCCCAGGCTCGAAACATCGTGCTCGGGGATTTCGGAGTGAGCAAGCAGCTCACTGAGTCGCAGCAGAAAGCCATGACATCTGCTACCCAGCTGCATGTACTCATTTGGCGATAAAGGGCTACAAGGGTTCTACAAGGCTACGTTCAAGGTGCCGAGATTAGGTTTATAGCTTTATGTAGGGGCTTGGGGTTTAATTGCCTGCCTGACTTATTATCTTGTTTGCGCAAGTGAAGGTCGGTAGCCCCATGTACATGGCTCCGGAATGGTGGGATGGCCGTGGTGGTACTGCTGCATCTGACATGTGGAGCGTTGGCGTGGTTCTCTATGAACTGCTAGCGCTGACCGAGCCTTAATTGCGGGGGGTTGGGGGTGGGGGGTGTTCTGCTGATGCACAGCATCCTGCATTGTCGGCTTTTGTCCATCAGCCATGTAAAACAGTGTTGCCATGGCCTTCATGACACGATCCCTGCCATCTCCATCTCCCTCATTCACCAAGGAGACGGCCTTTCGAAGCTCAGAATGTGCCCATGCTTGCATCACTGGCACGATCAGGGACATTCGTAAGTAGCTTGCAAGTAAGCTTGTAGAATCACAGTTGAATAGCAGGGGCGGGAAGAAGCAATGAGGTTCTCTCTTTGGTGCACAAGATCACAACGGAGGAGCCGCCCGCCTTGGACGACGATGCTGACCAGCAGCTTGCAACTCTGGCGATGCGGCTGCTTCAAAAGAGCCAGGGGCCCGGCGGATGTCGCATTAGTGTGCCGCATTAGGTTTTGTTTGTTCTAGTTGTGACTGCCGGAACTACAATTAAACCTCCAAACCCTGAACCCCCTTAAACCCAAAAGCCCTAAGCCGCTAAACCCTAAACCCTGGAAAACCATAACAAGCCCTAACACTCCAAACCCTGAACCCCCTAAACCCCAAAGCCCCAAACCGCTGAGGGCCGGAGAGTCGACCCAGTGCCTCTGCAGCCCTCGGCTTGCCCGGGCTGGACGATGTGGAGAAGATCCTGGGGAACCTTTGTGAATGATCAAAGTCACGGTTTTTTAGTTACTATTATAGGCAACACAGCAGGTACTATTTTTTGGTCGGTATTGCCAGCAATAATACTATCAGTATGATTTTTGACTACTACTGCTATAGATACTTTTTTCTGTTATTAATAAATTATTATGTTATTGATAGCATTTGTAATATAAAAAGTATTATGGTTATTTACAATTTTTGTTAATATCATTTGTTACTATTACCATAATTACTATATTATTGCATTATTGAATTAAACGTTTACGCCTGCATTTGGAACGTAATGGTGCCTCGGGCATGCATGAACAAGTGGGGATGCCTTGAGCAGGATCTATCGCGGAGCCTTAGAGAAGAAATCTGACAAGCAGCAGCGCAAGCAGCTTTGTCGGCAATAGTTGCACCAACAGCACCCTGGCTGAGCTGACAGGAATGCATTCTGTTCATGAAGACTTGCCGCTGCTCGCAAATTGCCAACCCCAACGTGGCTCAAACTTTTGCTTACCAGATCTGTGTGCATAGCAGCGTAGAGCGTGCTTAGAGTCAGAGGCGCCATCGGTCCACTTCGATGAGTTTGCGATACAAGTTGACTTTCATCGATGTTCAGGAGGACCGTATCCTCGGTGGCCCAGCACCTCGACGCTCCGCAAGCGTGCCGTGCAGATTGGATGACCTTCAGGTGCCTTCAACAGGACTGATTGAGAATCGTTATCTCGTCGAGCTGACTCAGCGGCTTCATCAAGGGTTGCAACCCACACCGATTCAGCCGCCAGCACCCGTGCAGCACGTTGCGATGGGTCCCAATCAGATGGACGAGCCAAACGGACAGCCCTTGGCACGACCTCTCCCAGACTTCCTGCAGCAGTGCATGTCGGCGGTCTTCGTGCTAAAGCGATCCCTAGACGCTTGCAACGAGGCATTCCAGCGTGTGTGGCTACGTTGAGAACATCCCGGCCTGCCCAAAAATCCGAAGCCGCAGAATAGCGCATGCAGCCACGGAACTGCTTCTGGAAGCAATGCCCAGGCTAGCAGAGAGCTAGGGAGCTGGGCCAAGATCCGCATGTCTGTGTCACATGTTTCTAATTAATTCTGAATGTATGTGTATGTATATATATATACATATATATGCACATTCAATTCTTTGTTTGTTTTTGGAGTTATTTGTCCTTAATTATGTGTACATATGTACATATATTTTTACACACACATACACACACATATATATATACATACATAGTAGATAGATGCATTGACGGCTTGATGAATGAATGATGCCTGCTTGTGTGCATGTATATCTAGCATGCACATATGCCTTCATTGCGACAATGTCAGCAAGCCGGTGCTACGTAGCGGTCATAGGATGTCTCAAGCACAACAAGTGAAATAGTAATAGTAAAGGGGTAAGAGTTTCTTGTAGCAGTAGTTCTCCTGATCATGACAGGTAAGGTATGCACATGTATATCCGCATTAGAGAGAGAGAGAGAGAGAGAGAGAGAGAGATAGTACTTACATGATTTCTGGACATGTGCATACACGTACTTGCATACTTGCACACATACATGCATACAGACATAGTTACTATTTACTTACTTCCTTACACGCATGCATACATACATGCTTACATGCTTACACACATGCACGCATACATATATAGATGTACACATGTGTTTATAAATAAATAAATATATATATATATGGTCAGGCGAGGGGTCGGGGCTGCTGCGGGGCGGCCAGGGGTCACAGAGAGGGGCCGGGATCTTATGCAAGCCCTACGCAAGCCATAAACCCTATAACGTAGGGCGTGCTCCTGTGTTTATTAACTTGAGCCTGTAAGTTAAACCCTACAGCCAACCCCGAAAAATCCGCCTAAATGCAGGCTCTAAGCCTAAAGCAGAACATAAACCGTCAACCCTAACCGACCTACACCCCAAACCCGCCCTAAGCCATTGTCGACTCGAAGCCTTACCTCAAGCCTTACACTTTTTTCACTTTGAACCCTAAACCCCAAACTCAAAATCTTAAGCTAAACCCTAAACAACCCCAAAACCCCACAACCACCCCACAGGGGCGAGGGGAACCCCACACCTTACCCCACCAGGGGGGGGTGGGGGGAACATCCTGGACCATGGACCATCGGGGGCGGAGGGGTGGGCCCGTGGAGCGCCTGACCACACATACATATATATATATATATATATTTGTACATGTATATATATATATATACACACACACACTTGCAAAATGCTCAAGAATCATATATGTACAGTGGTGCTACCATAGGTGTTTGTATTTACTGCCTTTGAGCACTCACAAGGCCCATGCATGCATGCGTCGGTGCATACGTGCATACATCATGCAGGCAAGGGGCTGTCATTTTAATGTTAATCTAGTTTAGATCTTTGAGCTCAAGAACTAAACATATTAGGGAAATGTTTACTGCTCAAGATTTCTGCATGCCCAGCTCAGCTCTCTCGCAGCATCTCGAGTGTAGGACTAGGACAGCGCGCGTTTTATAGGCCGGGCAGCCACCAAACATGCAGATGCCGATCTTGACACAGAAGCGTTGACTTAGTTTAGTAGCTAGGGCCAGCTAGGAGTGTAAGGTATCCGCAAGCCCCCTACAGTTGCCAGCTCATCCGCACCTGCCTACTGTGGCTGCCTGGCCAAGTGGACCGACGACCTTCGGTCCCTTGCCCGCGATGTACTTGCAAGTGGGCATCATCCGGCCTTGCGCCGTGTGGGGCTCGCTGTGCAAAATTTACCCATTTTAATTCGGAAGTTTGCTTCCCATCTCCACTAAGCAAATCGAACCAGGCTATCATACGCAGTTTCGCGCAGCCAGTGAAAACTTCAGGAAGACTCCGAAGGTTTGGTCGTACAACATGGGGGGACTCTTAGACTAGAGGTGCCTTATTGGGGGGTCCTTCCTTGCAGGAATTGTTTGGGGTTTGTAGTTAGCGGATTTGCATTATGGGACCTTCATTTCTGATGCTCCTAAGTGGCAGACAGCCGTTGACGCGAGACATGTATGCTGATGCTGGCGGTTCGCAAACAATCTTGCGAACGGCAATCCGCGACCATGACACCCGCACGAGAAGCCTAAAGCCTTAAACCCCAAACTTTCCTTTCGGCCGAATTTTCTGAGGCGAGTGTTGTGTGGATCTCGTTGTTCACTGTGGGGTTGTTCTGCATGAAGCGTCCCTTGGCCGTGTTTAGTTTGTGTTAGTAACCTCTTAACGAGCCGAAGCGGGACGGCAATGTAGCACAAGCCCTGCATTGTGGCCTGGCGTGTCTATTCAAGGTGGAGTTTTGATTCCAATTTATAGTGACCTCGCGCCGGCTTTCAGCTGGTCAGATCCTTTAACCGGCGGCAATGTCTTCCGACATGTATACATATTGGCAACAAGAGCACAAGTGAATACAGCCCTGAACCAACAGATAGACAGTAGCCTACCTATCTTTCTACTTGTCTGCCCATCCATCTATCCATTTCCTATTCGCCCACGTGATTGACTGCCTGCCTGGCTGCCTTCCGGCCTATCAATCTGTCTATCTATCTGTCTCTCTGTCTATCTATCTATTTGTCTATCTCTCTATTTATCTATCTATCTCTCTATCTATCTATCTATCTATCTATCTATCGAACTATCGAGCTGTTATTTATCTATCTGTTTGTCTGCTTATCTATCTATCTCATTTATCTATCTATCTATCTATCTATCTATCTATCTATCTACCTATCTCCGTATCTGTCTGTCTGCCTGTCTGTACATCTATGTCTCTATCTCTCTGAGTGTTTTTACACACACGCACACACAGATATATATATATATACATATATATATATATCTATATGTATGGAGCTGTAGACGCATTCGCATTTTTTGCCGCATTAAAGGAGGCAGAGCCGGAAGCACACAGCAAGCGAGGCTGCTTGCACAGTCCAAGCGGTGGCTGGTGGCTAGTATGCTCACAGCAGAGTTTAGGGTTACAGATTATGTATTGTATGACATATGATATGTATCATATATCTTACAAATTCTGTTGTAGGGCTCAGAGCCTGAAGCTTAAGGTTTAATTACCCCTACATGCCTAGCCATCCAGCTGCAATACACATGTTGAAGTGCAGCTTGTCGCGTCGGAGGTGCATGCATGCTTTGAAGCGCACCTTCCCCCAGAGCTGCTATCCTTCTGCAGACTCTTCGAGAATTGTCTTCGGAGTCTCGTTGCCCATGTTTGCCTAAGGAAGACTCCTTACAAAACCTCTGCACGTATCGCCGGGGCAACGTTCGGATTCTGTGAGCGATTGGAAGAGAGTGTTGCGGCCTTCCCAGCAAATGATCTGGAATGTGACAAGCACCGTCAACACCTGGTTGACCCTGGTTGACGATGGAAGCTGCGAAGCGTAGACATCCCTACGGCAATGGGCAAAGATGCCCATATCATAACTAATGTAGGGGCCTTATACTGATTAGAATAGGGTTGGGGGGGGTCCTTATTTATAATTATAGTATATTATCCCCAAAACCTTATTCTAATTATTAAGGCCTCTACCTTCTCTCACCACACGGCGCGAGCCTGAGCATCCCCGTGGTGGGTGATGGAGTGGATCCTCACCAACAGCTTAGGCTCGACTTGTTGAATACCGTTGTGTCCGCTTTGGCCGTGGTCCGTCATCTATCTAGATTGAGTTGAAGGTTCACCGACAGTGTTTATGTTAACTAGGAGCCTAAACAATAATAGTTACAAATACTGATTTGGGGTTTCTTATGATAGACTCACAAGCCCTATTCTAATTTTTCAGATCCCTGCACCCTCGACCCTTATAGTAGCCCTTATAGAACCCTCAAAGGAACCCCAAAACCCTA
>CAJNJA010046497.1:0-26507 GCA_905231915.1 Symbiodinium necroappetens | reverse complement strand
GTATTGAAATCAAATTTTTATAAGAAGAATTTCATGAAAATAACGGTTATTTGAAATATAGATAAATTCTATATGATATAGATTCCGATATAAATATTTCAATTGAAAATAAGAAATTAAAAAATGTAAATTTATATTTTTACCTTAATTATCGATTTCATTATATCATAATCATTTATATATTCTAATTAATAGCTTTAAGCAGATGTTTTTATCGTGCTATCTATATCAAAGATATAATGATTCAATCATAGATTGAATTAAGAGATCATAAAATATAAATAGAGGTCGTATATTATTTCAATATTTTTAAGATTCAAAGATAGAAAATTCTGAATTTAATTGAATATCCGTAGAACACTTGAATAATCTTTATAATATTAAAATCAGAAAAATCATCTTGAGATCAAATTCTGCAATATTTATATTGGATATGGCAGATTTTCGGAATAATTTCTCGCATCAATTCGTGTGCATATATCGGAAGGCACAAATAAATTCTTAATCGTCTCATCTCATTCAGAGACATAATATAATCATTATCAGATTATCATTAATTTAAATTCATGATATATATTTTTTTTTATCTTTCTAATCTATATATTTGGTTTCATTATTAAATTCGAAATGTCTTTATATATATTTTTTCTAATATATTTCAATTTCTATTTTATAAAATTACGAGATTTATCTTTTTAAGAAAAATAAGCACTTTTCAAGAATCGATATCTTCAAAAAAATAAAGTTGTTTTTGATTCAGCTTTGAAATTTCAGAATTCTAAATCTTCTTTATCGTTTTCAAAGATTTATTTCGAATCTATTATTAATTTCATAATAATAGAGAATAAGATATAAAAAATATCTAATTAATATTCTAAATAATTTCATATCAAAATAAGTCAAAATATCTTTCTCTACGAAAAAATTCTTTTTTTTATCATCGCGATATTTTCGCGAAGGCATATTTATCTAATTGTGCAAATTAAATTCCTAAATTATATAAGTTATAAATTTCGCGATGACAAGTTTCTACGGGCATGAGAAACAAGAATATTCGATAATCTTCTTAGATGTTTCAATATTAGGTTATAATTATAATAATTAAAAAAGAAGTTATTATAAATTCATCTTAAAATTCAAATTCTTAAAAAAATTTATTGAAAATTTCTCCATTATATTTGTTTTTTCCCAAAGATAGGGTCGTAGAGGTTGCTAGATGAATCGTGCCAACCAACAGAGGAGTAAAATACTTTTCTAGATAAGATGATTCCGGAAATCGTAAAGATTTCTTAAGAAATATGTGCTTCGCAGCCATTCGCGAATATAGCCTATCATCTCATTTTCTTATTGATATCTAAATCGGATCATCAGAATAAAAGATTCAATTTTATCTGGATATTTTCTCTTCATCTTAATAATCAATCAATTTTCGAGAATGTAGTTCGTCAGGCATATTTATTATATCAAGATCGAATATCAAGATTCAGAAAGCCCGATTGTCTAAGATATGAGAGTATAAAAATAAATAATCTAATGGAATATTATCGAAGAATATCAAGATCCTTTTTCAAGATAATTAAAGATAATAGAAAAGTAAAATCCATAGTTTCTTACCAGGTGACATGAATCTAATATGATACCTGGCACAAGGGGTCCTGGTTGCCAAGGATGACGGAGATATCATGAAAGATTAAGAAGTGTATAACCACTCCATCTTCAGCAGACATACATAGCTCGCAGCAGCCAGCTTCTGTAATAGAACAAGAACACAGACTCGTTTCCTCTCGATGGTTAGATGGCCAATGACTCACCAAGCATGACCACTTCACCACTTAGCTCATGACCTTTAGTACCTAAGCATCAACCAATGATGGTTTCACCAGCTGAGGTGGCGAAGGCAAGGCACTGATCCCGCGGAACTTAGTGATACCATGACCGAATTGGCCATGGATCAAACTAATCAAGCCCTAAAACTGGGTGATCTGTTGCTCTATATGCAGTCTTTATGGCAAGTTCTGTCCGCATGTTTGGGCCATACCCAAATGGATGTGATTAAGTTTTGCGAGCAGTCCCGACTTTCACACGTTTTTCTGTCTTTCACTTTGGGAAGTGGCAATTGCTGATTGTGGCAAACAACATTTCCAGGCATTTTTGGCTGTGCAATTGGACTAGCTTGGAAGACACGAAAGGATTTCAACTGCACGCTCTCAAGCTTTGTGAGAGAAGCTATCCACTTTGGGAAGAGACCATGTTCATCCATGGTCAAACGGGTATTTTTCGTTAATAGTGGTTACCCCAAAACCATTGGTCTACGTACTAAAATGATGACTATTTGAAGGATTATTGGGTACTCACATCAATGAACACGTCCGTGTTCATTCTCAGCCTATTTGTCAGCCAAGGTTCCTTCCTCACTTGTCCCTGTGTTGCCATCATCCGCTGGGTACTGCAAGTCGATGTGAATGGGGCCACGAGGACGAAGGCCCATGGACCATAGGCTTGCCAGGGGCTTGCTGCTCAAATCTCTGTTCAACTCACGGCAGTGCATCTGCAAGCGCCGCAAGGAATCAGACTTGATATGCTCTGAGTAGTGTGACGTGAAAAGTTCACGCAGAGTATCCACCTTGGTCATGATGGGCAGTCGGAGTTCGATAAACAGACCATCCATCGACATCTTGATCTTCACCAGTTCTGCCATCTCTTTTTTCAGGGACTGCTCAGCTCGCTCACGGGCCCTCAAGGTCCTTTCGCAGAGAGGCATCAACATCTGATATGTCTCATGCCGCTCCTTCATGGCATTTAAGGCCTTCTCCACACTCTCGGTTGAAATACTGCTCATCAAGGACAGGTCTTCTTTGACCACAATCTGTTTCATCTCATCAATCAACTCGTCAACACTCCCATAAAAGGGAGCAACAGGATTCGCCACATAGCTGGCTGCCTCCTGCTCGAGCAACTTGGAAGAGGATTCCCCCATGGGAGGCACCCCACAACCGACACATTTAACTGACCGCAGTATCGCAGTGGTATCCGCTTGAGCAAGGAAAATTCCCAAGATAGCAATCAACCACCAAAATGCCCATGGATAGATTGAAAGAGCTGAAACCAGCGACAAACGAACGGTTTAGAATGAGACACTTCACACTGGATGGTTCTCTTCCACACACCCGTGCTCTAACGTGGCTGCCTTTCCAAACCGGATGAATGACGGCTCAATTCTCTTTCAGTTGCTGGGTAAGTAGACCCCTAAACCCTAAACCCCTAAACCCTAAACCCTAAACCAGAACCCAAAACCGACCGAAAGTCCCCGGAGGCAGAGGTGGGTTAGCGTGGTGCCAAAAGGGCTGAGATGACGGAGCGTGCATTCAACTCCGTCTGAAATCGAAGCAGCGATCTCTTCCCATCATCCTATGCTCTTCACTCCGGGACGTGTATTTTTTGGGATACGCCATGTTGGCAAAATGAGTTACAATGCCCAACCATGGTGTCAGAATGGGTTGACGATCCTTATCCTTGAAAGCACTTGCTGGTTTGGGCTCTCAGCCACGATTTCCCCGAGCCGCAGGTGACCCAGGTTGACCTCGTCGGCCAGTATATACCCATGGGCCCCTAAGTAGTTCCTTTTTATGGTTTATATGTAGAATCCTACAAGGAAATCCCAAAAAGGAACTACTTAGGGGCCTATGGGTATAGTTGAAAGCCCGAGCCCTTCCGAATATCTCATTTGTTGCTTCAACTCATGCCGTGCCGCAGGAGGCGAAATCTCGTCTCAAAGGAATTGTGGGACCGGCTCCTTGATGCATCAACCCCCAAAAGACCTGCCCCAAAACCCAAAATCTTACAACCCCATATCCGGGTTGAGGGTTTATTAGGGTTCCGGAACACCCAAAACACTCATAACTCATAACCCTAAACCGTAAGCCCTAAACACTCATATCTTTCAATCCCACGTCTGCCCCGCAGTCGGAGCAGGTCCCAATAAAGCAACACTTCGTGGATCTCGTGCCTCCGAAGGCACCTACGAGACAGGTCATCGTCAATTACAAAAGGCCATATAAAACAAAAAGTAGGTTGTTTTGGGGGTAAGGGTTTGGGCGCGGACTTCCTCCGATCAGTAAATCTAGGGCACTCTCATACACCTAAACGATAAACCCATGAACCCCTAAACCCTAAACCCTAAACCCCAAACCCTGAAAAGCCTTGATGTTTTGGGCTTCAGCACTCGCAGCTGCGACACGCCTGGCAAGGTTCCTAGTCCCAGTAGCGCACGAAGCATATTGGCCGAAACAAAAACAAATTGGGGACAAACCCCCTCAACCCTAAACCCTAAACCATCAGGAAGTCTAAGTGTCACTGATGCTTCGGAGTTAGGTGTTGGGATGAAGGGTTTTAGCGGTGTAAGCTTTCGGGCCATCCTCACAAGAGTTTGTACAGTTACATACCGCTGATGATATATAAATCCTCCTTACCTTAAGGACCCTAAACTATGGGAACTATGGCATCTTCCATGAAAATGGGTAATGCGGGATTTACATCATCAACCGTAGCTCAGGTGGCCAGTGACAGAACAGCCTTCATGCCTCCACATGTGTGCCCGAATGCCCACGGCACTTCGTAGGTTCAGGGAAAACCGGCTGAATAGTTTAAAAGGGCTCATCGACTGAACGGAATCGTAATCTCCATAGTCTGGTAAGGATACGGCTAGGGCCTAGGGTTCAGAAACATAAAGTTGGGGGTGTAGGGTGTAGGGTTTCAGGGCTAATCGTGCAACAGCATAAAGTTCAGGGTTAATCTAGTGGGTGGTGATCGGACCGCACTTCTGTCTGACGACATGCCTGGCTCACGGAAACGGGCTGCAGAAGGGGAAGAGTCGGTTTTTCACGCACTGGGCCCGGTTGTACGATTCACGCGTCCGCTCGACGCCCTGGTTCCAAACTACAAGATTCCTCACCCAGAAACCTAAGAATTGAGTTCGTAGGCCTACCTGACATATGAAGAAGCTATCCCACCGAACGCCCTCAGCTGGAAGCATCCCTACACCTCAGAACCATTTCCTCAACTCAGAGAGCGGGTGTGAGTGCAGGCCTCGACCTTGCTGGGAGCCACGAAGCCCGAAGCCCAACCTCCTCAAAGTCCGTCTTCCTCTGAAAGGGTTTCTAAACCCGAAACCCTAAACCCTAGGGTTCAGGTTTAATTAACCCCTAAGCCCTAAACCCCTGAACTCGTTAAACGCTTGAAAATCGCGTAAGAAAAGTCGATCAGAACCGGGCCCAGAGGGAGGCTATCTTCCTTCCTTGGCTTGGTGGACGGTGCCCTTGTTTAAGGGCCGCCAGAGTGTCACGGCTAAGGGTTTATGGTCAAGTATGGTGGCGAATTCTGGGTTAGGGCTTTCTAAACGGACAGTCACATGCTGGAAGTTCCCCTAAACCCTAAACCCTAAACTCTAAAACCCTAAACTTTCAAGACAGAAATGAATAGAAATTGCTTGTTGCTGTCGGCCATCTTGAAGCTCGTTTTTTCGGTCGGGACACAACCTTTCCATTGTCTAATGAACCAATTTCCGTTTCAGGGTGACCAACCCAGCCCCTTAGCCACCCCAGCCCCCCCAGCCGCCCCAACCGCCCACCCAACCCGCCCCCCCCAGCACCCCCCAACAGCCCCCCCAGCCACCCCACAAAAATTGCTGGACCGGCCCATTTTCAGTTTCTCCCATTTCCGTTCGTTGCAGCCAGCCCCAGCCCCAAGCCCCAGCCAACCGCCCACCCCCAGCCGCACCAGCCAAGCAGGCCACGCAGCCGCCCACCACCCCAGCCCAGAGCCCAGCCCCAGCCCAGCCCCCAGATTCAAAATATGGTTCCAAAAAAAAACTGCCCAAAANNAACTTTCGCCCAAAACTTATTGGCACTTAACCTTTAACAATTTCTATGAATCCCAGCCATTCCAACCTTGGATCTCTCACATGCTCTTTTGGCTTCGAAAACAAAATGCAATGGCTGCAACGGTTTGCTGTGCAACGCTTGAACCGCTAGGAGGCCTAGGTTTTAGGATTTGCTCTTACCAGTGGGACCCCTTGCGACGTAAGTCGACATGTAGGGAAGAGTTCAGGACAGAAAATCAAATCACTTTTCAAGGTCTGACACTGCCGGCTAGTGGACCATCCCGCCAGACTCGGCATGAAAAGCCTGCATAGCCATGGGCCCCTAAGTAGTTTTAGAATCCTATAAGGAAATGACCTCTTACTTGTGCTGGCCAACGCTGGTGGGCTTCGAGGCTCGCGTGTTCGAAGATCGTTGAACCCCCAGAAATCTACGAGGCCTACAAAATCCAAAAAACATTGGAATCATCAATTGGGACTTTCCGAAAATAAGGGGTACCCTATTTGGGGGTCCTTATAACCAGGATCCTACTATTTAGGGTACTATATTAGGGTCCCCTATTTTCGAAAACCCCCAATTAGATCCTTGTTCTTCGTAAAGGAGTACTGCTTTCATTTTGACTTGTCTTGTAATTCAGGCATTCCGAGCGTACTATGGTGAGAGGTTAAGGGTTCAAGGCCCCTAAATCCTGTATACAACCGTAAAACCTTTTCAGAGTCTACAGAAGCGACAAAGAAAGCACCGCGTCGGCCCCTTTGCTCGGTTGGGAAGCAGCTGCGCACTCGGACAGAAGGCGCAAGACAGGTTTAGTGCCTACGGGGTGTGTATACATCGATGTGCATACTTATATGTATGTATATATACACATTTTCATGCATATGTATATATCTATATACACATTACATTACATTACATTACATTACATTACATAACATTACATTACATTACATTACATTACAGTACAGTACAGTACAGTACAGTACAGTACATTACATAACACAACATAACATAACATTACATTACATTACACTACACTACAGTACAGTACATACATACATGCTTAAATAGCTGATACATACATACAGACATACATACATACATACATGCATACATACAGAAACGTGCGTGCACACACAACATAAGCTTGGATGTATGTACGGTTTAAGAGTTCGCAGATTCGTCTCATGCATACAAGACATCGACTGGCGCGGCATCCCACCCTAACACAAGCTCAAGATGGAACACATGAACGAGGCTTGGGTTAACTTGTTTATCGCTTGTTGAGGACCTCCCGCCCCCTTGTTTTGTAAACATGAGCTAAGTAAGCACTGACCCTACTCAGAGAGCCCAATACCCCTTAAATTAGGAATATACCTTAAAAAAAAGGGACCTTAATATTATGATTTAAGCTATGTAATTAAGGGGTATTGGGCTCTCTGGGTAACTATAGCTCTGCTGTAAACTCGTACAGCCGCTTGGACAGGTCGTGAGGTTGCCAACATGGGGAAGAGGCTGCTGAAAGGGCCTGGCAGACTTATCGCGGACTACTAAACCCTACCTATAGTCTCCGTTGTGGTTCTCTTTTGTTTGCCTTAGCCAAGGTCATACTGCGGCAGGACATCATACATACTCTCGCATGTTGGTTCTGAACACCTTGCAATACCCCTTTCCCCTTTAATTAGACTCCTGCAGCAAAGTCCTCCGTCCGGAACATTCAAGAACTATACTTTTAGTCGAATGGCTCAATTCCTCCGCTGGCCAAGCCACGTAACATGCACTTTTCGGTGCCCTGTCCTCCGCATGATTTATGGCAAATATGACGAAAATGTGACACAACTTTGATGCTGGCGATGTATTTATAACCCCCAAAACTAAGTACAATGGAAACTATAGGTAAACCCTACAGTAACGGTTCTGGGGTTTTCCCTAGACCCTGAACTGGCCTAAACTCAATCCTTTGTTGGAAGCGGGTTTCCGGACGCGGAGTGAGAGGTGAGCAGGGATTGAGCACGGCCTTCAGGCGACAGGCCCCGCAAGCCAAGGAAGAGCATCTAAGTAGTGTTTAGGGGCTCATTTTGGGGTTTAGGGTTTAGGACCCATGTTTCTTGCGCTGTTCTTGAGAGACTGCAGTGCCGCTCCAAACCTCTGCCTCCACTAGGCAGGTAGCGCTGTGTCGCCACGTGGTTTTGATGCTACGCCCCCTGCGTCATAAACCAAACCATACAAACTAAACCGTACTCACGCCCAAAAACTCCTCATGGCCCATGTTCCTGGATTAGGGCATGTTTCAGGTTCAGGGTGCAGGGGTTAACACTTTCTAGTGTTTTTGGAATACAGGGTCCCAGCTTGAGTGTTCAATGTGTGCAGATGTGAAGGTGTATGTGGTGAAACTTCTACCACCCTAAACGCCCTCTGCCTCTGTTCATGTGACTTAGCAAGTAAGCCATATAAACAAGGTAACTATACTCACACAACCCCAGTCGAGAACGCTAAATCTTAAACCCTAAATCACTGTACCTACGAAGTCCCAGAACCTCCTGGGTTCTTCGGATAAAGACTTGTGTATCTAATTGCAGGGGGCCAGGTTGATGAACAAGCAAAGGCTTTAGGGGATAGGTGTTCATGTCTAGGGTTTTTTTTTTGGGGGGGGTTTAGGGTTTCGGATTAAGGTCTCTTTGGGATGATAGCTTTTTGTGCTTAGGGTTTGGTTAGGGTTTCGGACTAAGGTTCTGTGACTTCAGGGTTGAGGGCGCGTCAACCCCAAACCCTAAAACCCCTAAACCCTAAACCCTAAAGCCTCTCATGAATTGCAGAAGTCTGCGATCTTAGGCGACCTGGGGGTGTAGCATTTTTTACACTAGCCCTGCAGTAGGTTAGCAAAAAGAAACCTTCAAGGAAATGCAATTAAACACATCATTAAACAAACATGTACGTATGTTACATATACATATACATATATATATATGTATGTATGTATGTATGTATGTATGTATACATATGAGCAGAATCTGTTGTGGCGGGAGCTTGCAACTAGCTCGACGACACATCTATGCCTCCATGCGAAGCTTTGCACGCAGCTTTAAGCTAGCCGTGCTTCGGCAACGGATGGCATAGCCCGCAGAAGTCAGCCGCCGGCTGTCTTTCGATAATTACAGCCGAAACGGGAGTTTCGCAGGCATCGTGGATCGTGCTATGCTACGTAGTGATTAGCATCCACTGCCCGCAGAAGTTCCCACATGCAGGTTCCGAACACATGGGGAGAGGGACTGACCTTTGCTCAAATAGACGTCAACATACGAAGATTGTAACAACACTTAGCTCACCAGCTATTTCCCAACATATTCAATGAAACACGAGCAGCAACAAAAGCATACACTTCCGAATGCAGTGCATGTGTACATGATGGACAGACACATACATGCAAGTAGCCATCTAACGGTCCATATGGAAAACTACCACAGTATGATGTATGCTCACATGCTTGCAAATGCATATGTGTGTATAAACATATATATATAATAAGAACATGTATATTTGTTTATAAATAAACATATGTATATATATATACACACACACACGCACACGCGGATGATCATGCGGGATTGTCTTCCATGGAGTTTAGGGTCGAGTTCCCTCCATTTGATCATGAGCCCATGGCTCATCCTCAACGACATGGGCACACTTGAGCTCAAAGGGTAAAAGGAGGGACCCTCAATAAGGACCCCTAGGTATATAGCCTTTGTTTACCCATTATATAGCCCATTAAAGAGTAGGGATCCCCATTAAGGGTCCCTCCTTTTGCCCTTTGATGAGCTCTAAAACCATAGTGCCATCGATGGGCCAAGAAGCTGACATTGAAGCCTCGTAAGGAGAACTGCTGCCTCCAAAGTTGGCGTGGTCAAAATCTCTCAAACCCAAAAACCCCAAACCCTAGACCCTAAACCCTAAACCTATGGTGATCCTGGGCCTCCCTTGTTTGCCACAAAGGGGCTGAGTTACGCTCAGCCCACCAAAGCGCGCGCAGCACGCCAGGCTAGTTCAGGTGTCCCTCCCTGTGCTCAGGGGGGTAGAGTCGGGTAGAGTTTAAGGCTAAGGTGTGTCAGGCTGAGAGGATTTGAGGCTTTTGAGCTTCGGATATTTATGTTGATAGCCCGTACTTCTTGTAAACATCCCTGTGGGAACCAACCGCCCTAAACCCTAGACCTAAGCCCCGAACCCCTGGACCGTAAACCCTGAACCTCTAGATCCCTAAACCGGGAGTGTGGCTGCTGAGATATGCTCTACTAGCTCACCCGACCCGCCTGTGGCTAACGTGCTGTGCTGCCCTTCGAACCGAACCTCGCCTACATTGTCCGAGATGCGAGGTCCAAGCCCTAAGCCCCTAAAGTTTAAGGTTTAGGGTCTAGGGTTTAGGGTGTCTAGCCCAAGAATCAAAGGATCTTAGGTCCTCCAGGCAGGAGATCACCGGATCAAAGGCTTGAGGTTGAATGGGGTTTAGGAGCTTAGGGCTTGGGGATTTTCAGTTTTTGGGGTTTAGGGATTTATAAAAGGGCCCTCAGGGAGTAGTCTGGGATCAGGGACTTGGGGTTGCATTAGGGTTTTGGGTTTTGGGTTTAGGGTATTAACCCAGAGACAACTTTCAGTGCCCCAAAACCCGAAACCTCTAAACCCTAACCCCTGAACCCTAAACCCTTTTTGCAACAGGCTTTCCACTTGCTCCAACTCCGGGCGAACCCTAAACCCTAAACCCTAAGGGTTTTAGATGCCTTGGGGCTGGTATCTACGGCGACTGAACCCAACCAAGGCCTGAACGCCCGACTCACCTTTAGACGGTTAAGGTTTGGGGTTTAGGGGTTTAGGGGTTTAGGGTTTAGGGGTTTAGGGTTTAGGGTTTAGGGGTTCGGGGTTTAGGGTTTAGAGGTTTAGGGTTTAGGGGTTTAGGCGCAGGGTGTAGGCTTTCTTTAACTCTAACCCCTAAACTGGTGATACTATCCTCAGGGTTCGTGTACCCAAACAGTATATACATTGAGCCCAGAGCATGTAATGATATATGGGGACTACTTCATGGCCAAATAGATACTATTTGGTTACATGGGCCCTTAAGGGTATACAGCCTCCTAAAGTTTAAAGCCCAAAGCCTAGACTAATAAAGCCTAAATCCAACTCCAATGTCAGAAGCAATGGGTTACAAAATCGGATCCCTCGCTGACTTTCCACTTCTCGTCGAGCGTAGGGTCCGGCTGTAAGGTCCGTTCCTGCCGGGGTTTCGCACGCAAAAGGGACCCCTAAAACCTACACTCCCAGGGCCTGACGGGTTTGAGCTTAGGGGTGGGCTTCGTCCAAGCTTCGACAGGGGTTTCAGGCTTCCGGGTTACGGTTTTGCAGTCAGAGTTCGGCATGGAGTTGTAACTTGTGAAGATGAGGATGGAGGACACATCACCTTGCTTTGCTCCTTGTGCTTGTCTAAAATTCAATCCCAAAGCCTCACAGACCGAAGAGCCTTAAACAAAAAAGGCAGACCACATGCGACGTGTCTTTGGCTTCGGCCCCCTGGCTCGGAGGGTTTTGCTTGTTTCAAAGCCTAAAGCGGCCATGGCCGTAACTTGCTTCACTCTGTACTGTAATGCCTATGTTCGTTCAGGTCCATAAGGAAACCGTGCAAGCAAAAATAGGCGATTTTTTTTTTGGGTCGGGGAGCTGCTTCAAATTCTTCAAGTCGCGGCAGCTTGCACCCGGGTTTAGAGCTTAGGGTTTGAGTGATTGGCATGTATCGATGAACAAGTTCGCAGCAAGGCCTTCAACCACCAATGTTGTCGGCTGCCATGACACGAAGCTTGACATGCTAAACGCTGCTAAACCCAGGCTTATCATACTCTTTAAACTTAACAAGCTGTACCTAAACCTCAGACCCGAAACACTAAACATCCCTGAGCCCTAATCACCTACCCTAAACCCTTTTTGCAGCAGGCTTCTCGCCGGAAACCCTAAACCCTGACTCGAAACCGAATACTCCTCTCACTCCGAAGCAGCACCAAACTTCCCAGCATCAAGCCTGAGCCCATAAGGCCGAACTCCCCAGACGCCCCAGACCTCTCCCGCCCAACGGTTTGGGTCTAGGGTTTAATTAGGATCTTAAGTTTAGAATTATGGTTTATCGTTTAGGGTTTAGGGCAGTTTAGGGTTCAGGTTTAGGAAATTACAGATAAACCTGTGTACCTTTCCCGGTGCTTTGCAGGACGACCCTCGTTTAGGAGCTTCTGAGGCCGGGTAAAGCTTTTCGCCCTACCGATTTTCTTATAAAGCCTGCTGTATAGCAAAAACCCTAAACCCTAAAACCAAGCGACCTTGTAGAGACCCGTTCGTAAAAGCTTTCAAGGACTAGTAGGAGCCAAGTTGGGAACTAAAGATTATCCATGGGCCCCTAAGTAGTTCCTTTTTATGGTTTATACTTTGAATCCTTTATAAGGTAATCGCAAAAAGGAACTACTTAGGGGCCTATGGGTAAAGGTTAACTTCCATCAAGACCCTGGATCCGCAATTAACAAAATCGACACCAACTTCGCCGCACATGTGGCCACAGTTCAATCCCCCGTGAGCTGCCGCTCCAAACACCAACGCAGCTGGAAGCATGACGAGCATGATGCCAGATGAGAGGACGTGAGAGCAAGTAGTTAGATACAGATCTGAAGCTGAAAGACTGCTTGAGCCAAAATCGCCTAAACCCTAAACCCTTGAATGTTTTAGGGTTTAGGGTCTTGAGTTCCGCTCCCAAAATCCTGAATTATGGAACATATTCCAGCATCTTCACAAGGATCCTTAGTTAATTTACAGCATATATGCCTGCTTTGGCAAGCCTAAGCCCTAAACCGCCTAAACCGTAAAGCCCTGGAGCCATGGCTCCTGCGGATGCACTTCAGATTCAGTGCCGAAGCGGTCATAGAGCCAATCCTCCGCAAAGGATGCCGCCATGCTGTCCTTGACCTGAAAATTCATGGGTTTCGGGTTTAGGGTTGTGTAGTAAGGTTCTGCGCAAGCGCATGGGGGACCAAATACTAGGCAGTCGTGACAAGATGCATTTCACCTCAAGTTTAGCAAATGAGCACCGACGGCGCGATAGGAAGTAAAAGAAAGCAAGTGCTATTTCCAAGTATCTCAAAAAGCACTAACAAACGATAGATGCATAAGTAAGTGGCGCAAACCGCCAGCGGGAACAGCGCGATTGCTGTCGCGGCAAGCCCTAGTTCGTCGCGTCGTTTGCTACGTCCAACCAAGTCCAAGTATCCGACAAAACCCAGCACTGCACCGGGACGCAACAGAGAGATACGTTAGACAGTTGCAGCAAAACGAGAGTTCCAAAGCACAGCTGCAGAAGTAAGGACAACAGAGAATCAAGTCAACAACAGACCCCCGTGCTAGACCACCTGACACCCTGGCTAGGAGGCTCCGCTCCAGGCTTCAACCTGCTACCACCATAATTTACGACACTATCATTACCTTGGGCATTGACTGTTTTGCGGGGTCCACGTATACTGACTTGTTGGGTTCTGTGTTGTTTCTAGTAGTTTCTCGCAGCTTTGTTTGGAGAGGTTTAGGGTTTAGGAGTCCAAAACCATCAACATGCAAATGTTGAGGTGCTTGCTAGGAGGCACTCGAGGCCCTAAACCCGTATGCCCATCCACACAACAAAGCTGGGGGGACATGCGCCCGAACACTTCACGAACAGTAGGGTTTTAGGTTTAAGGGTTGATATAGTGATAGGGATCCTCTATCAGGGACCCCTGATCACGGGGTATATTACCTAAGAACACCCTATGCCTTCAACTACCCACCGATATGCGACCCTTCTAGGGTTTTTGATGCTAAGCTGAGTCGCAAAATAGATATCCCCAAAAACTCCCCGATCCGAAGCCCTCAGTCGTAAAAAGTGCCCTCCATGGCGTCCGGCCTGAGCCCTACACCCTAGCCCAAAGACTGTTTGAGGGTTTAGGGTTAGGGTTTAGGGTTTAGGGTGTAGGGTTCCCGCAGCACTAGAATACCCCAGAAATCTGCGACCCCCAAATTCGCAGATCCCAAGGCCCTCACCCACAAAAGCGAGACCCCTAACGTCTTAACCCTAAAAAAACCCGAGAGCCCCGGACCAAAAGCTTAAACGCTCAGCCCTCAACCGCCTAAGACCCCTAAACCCCAAGCCCCTGTAATGCCCTTCTAGACCCCTTAAAGGAACCACTTTTTGGGAACCCTCATCCGGACCCTAAACCCTGAAGGAACCTCTTTTGGGGGCCCTCTTCGGGACCCTAAACCCTAAACCCCAACGGAATCCTTGAGAAGCCTCGAATCCGGGGCTCCTGGGCCCTGCAGAAAGCTCTGCCGAGATGCTAAGGCGTAGGAGGCCGAGGAAGGGGAAGTGTAGGAACCTCGGAATGAGGTTTAGGGTTTAGAGTTTGTGGCTTAGGGTTGAGAGGGTTAGGTGTTTGGGGTTTTGGGGCTTAGGGTTTAGGTGCAAAGGCTTAGGGTTGAGAGGGGTAGGGGTTTAGTGGTTTAGGTTTCGCGGCATAGGTTCGAAAGGATTAGATGTTTACGTTTTGGGTAAAGGGTTGAGAGGGTTGGGGGTTTAGGGTTTGTTTAGGGTTGAAAGGTAAGGATTAGGTGTCTATGTTTTAGGTAAAGGGTTGCGAGGGTTAGGGGTTTAGGTTTTGGGGCTCGCAGTTGAGAGGGTTAGGGGTTTAGGGTTTACATATCGGGGTCTAGGGTTGAGTTGAAAGGGTTAGGGGTTTAGGTTTTGGGGTTTAGGGTTGAGAGGGTTAGGGGTTTCGGGGTTTACATATTGGGGTCTAGGGTTGAGAGGGTTTGGGGTTTAGGGTTTAGGCTCCAACCATAAGCCTGTAAACCCTATATAGACCCTAAACCCGGAACCCTCAAAACCCTGAAGCCTAAACCCCTAAGCGCCTAAACGCAAAGCTCTCAACCCCTAAACCCTGGAACCCCGGAGCCCTACCTGCGCCCAAAAGAACAGTAGATGTAAACAAGGATACCCCTCAACAGGTAGGTTTCCTCTAGGGCTCAGGCCCTAAACCCCGAGACTACGCAGGGTTCGGGGTTTCGACTCACACACTCGCAAAGCAGGCATTCGGGGTTTAAGGGTTTCCGGTTTACAAGTCATGGGGCTGAAGGCTTGTGGAGTTAGCCGTCAGGCTTCGAGGGTTGGGTGCTTTAGCCCCAGGGTTTTGCTTTGCGCAATCCGTGACATGAAGACTTTCCTGTGACCCCAAACCCTACCAAATAGTAGGTTATGAATGACCCCTTAATTAGAGGGTAGAACCCTTAAAACGGTAGGTTTCTGGATCCCCAGGTTAGTCGTAAGTCTGAATTGTAAAAAAAAAGGCGCTGCAGGGCTGGGTCTTCGGTGTCGGCTGTAGAATTCGGTTTTGACCCTATGCCCTCAAACCTGAAACCCTTAAATCCTGCAAACCATAGAAGCAAGATGCATAGGAACCTTTGAAGGAACCCCAAGAAGACTCAAACCGGCGACACCTTTCAGATTTTAACAGCACAGACATGCAGTATACAAGGGCCTGAGTTAGGAGGGTAATATCTGGGCCTGAGAAGGCTAAAGGTTCCATTATAGGCGCATTCCTGCTAAAACCCTGAGGACTATTATGCAAATTCTTCCGGCCCCGGCAATATGCACACCTGTGGCCTGCAACAACTACCGACCCTTCCATCCCAGTCCTATCCCAAACTTGGGGCAGTTGGGGTTTCTGACACTCACACTCGGACAAGCAAGCCTAGGACTGCCCTAAAGCCTAACCCTCAGGGTCCATGTGCCTAAAAAGTATATACATTGGCCCTAAAGTACCTATATAGGGACTACATTAAGGCCAAAGTATATACTTTTTGGGCACATGGACCCTTAGGGTAAACCCGGTTTAAGGGTTTTGTGGCGATCATAGGCTTTACCATGTAAGACCGTGTAAGGCTTACTGCTGTTGCGTGAGGACTTCTGGTGTCTAAAGAATCTGTGATGATGAC
This sequence comes from Symbiodinium necroappetens, assembly GCA_905231915.1. Lineage (NCBI taxonomy): Eukaryota > Dinophyceae > Suessiales > Symbiodiniaceae > Symbiodinium > Symbiodinium necroappetens. The sequence goes on along the minus strand of CAJNJA010046497.1, from coordinate 10,602 downwards.
ATGCGAACGCAAGATCTAGATGCCAGGATTGCATGCTTCGGAAGCTCAGATCTTCCGGAAATCGACGGGAACGCATGGCCGCACAAGGAGTCAAAGCTTTAAAGAGGATAGAGCTATATGAAAGTGAGCAACATAAGGACAATGCGCCCGAAGAGGGGTTTAAGGTTTAGGAGCTCGAACCAAATTTCGCAAGCATGCCTTCTTGCATTGCCAGGTGCGGGCACTTTCTGCATAATTCTCGACGCTGCACCCACTGTTCAGCTCCAATCGACTTGCCTGGAGTTGTAGCTGAAGGCGGCCCGTGCTCTTCGAAAAGGGTTCGCTTAAAGGGTTCTATGAATGTAGTGATACCTAGTATAGGGGCCTTAATACTTAGAATGGAGTTTTGGGGTTATACATTATACAGTAATCGTAACAAGGCAGCCGAAGCATCGCTGTCTTCGTTCAGCACCCCTTGTCATTTGACTGTAGGGGTGATGCTTAGCCAAGAACTCGACTCGGCCTGGCAGACCGGCAAACCGCAATATGATTGGGCATAGTGTCGTGGCCTTGATAATTAGGAAAGGGCTTTGGGGTACGTTATACTATAATTATAATACGGAACCTCTTTAGAATAAGGCCCTGGGGTACATTTTACTATTATTCACAAAAGGAACCCCCCAAGATAGTATCCCCTAAGCCCCAATATTAGGGTCATAGTATCCCCTAAACCCTAAACTCTAATACGGAACCCACCCAGTGGTAATTGTCAAGGCCCCTATATTAGGGTCAGGGGGCGGGAATTTGTGATCGGCCCTCTTCTGCAGCCCAGTGGCCCGTAATTAGGACGTCCTTAACCTTACCTGGAGATCCGAAAAACCTACGGTTTTAGGGATTCTACCCTCTATTGAAGGGGTCATAACCTACTATTTCGAAATTTCGTAGGGGTTTTAAGTCACATGTACAGCCTAAGCAACTCCTGAACTCAATCACGATAATATAAGGGCCAATACTGTTTTGGGTGTTTTGCCGTCATGATAGTATAGTATACATCCAGGACCCTAAACCCCAAAATTGTATACACCCAAACCCAATTCTGATTACTTGGGCCCCTATACTAGGCTGCCTTGAACTGATGACCCGGCAAGCTAAGTACACGGTTTAGGTTTGGCTTTAGCGTTTAGGGTTTTAGGGCTTACTGGTTTGATGCTTCAGTGTCGAAACAAGCACAAAATTGTAAAGAGCTATACTCCAATTTTCATCTTTGTGTACATTGTTTGAATGTAGGCCTAAACCCTAAACCCTAAACCCTACGCACCAGCAGTTATGAGTCCGGGAGGAGCCAGGGGACGCCCAGAGTCCCGTTCGAGGATTTGGAGGAAGCGAGAAAGGATATCAGAGGTCCACAGTGAAACAGGAAATTGTCAGTGTTAACTCAGAAGCCAAGAAACAACAAGATGTTAGGTGGAATGCTGCTCGCGCATTTCGGTTGTCGTATAATGCGAAGAAGAAGGATGTCGCTTGTCGGTATGATTCGGTTGACAGTACACATGGTAATGCTGCAGCTGCGTTTCTCTGAAAACCTACAGACACAGACACGAATACACTCCCAACATGCTTGCTCCAAGAGGTCATTCAAGGGCTGGGCCAGCCGTTCGCCTCCTGGTAGCCTACTACACGGTGTACCCCTATTAAACCCTTTTTTGGAACCCAGACTCCCCCTATAAACCCTAAACCCCCAACCCGTAGACCCGAAAGCCTAAGCCCGTCAGTTCAGCAAGCCCAACAGTCGAAGCCCGAAAAGGCTACAACCTGGTAAGTCATGACCCCATAGTTTACGCGATGCAGCCGCTCAAGCAGTAGGATATAGCATCCACAGCTAAACCCCAAATTCTAATCTGGCAATAAACGCGTCCCTAAACTCTAAACCCTAAACCTCCAAAACCTGAACCCCCACACCCTAAACCCCCTAAAACCTTGAATCGAAGGCCAAATTGGAGCTTGAGCGGCTCTTCGACGCCCCTTGGCTGGAAGTGGCACCGCTTTCACTGGATCCTGGCGTATAGGAAATTGCGAGGTCTTCGCTTTGAAAAGGTATGGTTCAGGGCCCGGGGTTTAGACTTCTACAGGGTGTAAGGGTTAGGGTTTAGGGGTTCAGGGGTTACGCAGTTTGAAGGCCTTATAGGCTTTTGGGGCTTAGTTAGCAAAGCTGAAACGGTTCTAGCGTCTTATAGGGCCTATGGGGAGCAGGGTTTGGCCCTAAAGCCTGTTTCAGCTGACTTCTGTAACTCCAGGCTTTGCCCCTATGCCCTGCGCGGTTTCGAACGCCTGCTATGCAAAAGTCTGTGACGGGGCATGCTGAAGGCCATGCCCGGCACGAGCCATCAACATGCACATCCATTCAAGCTCAATTCGGAGCCTTGTGAAAAGAAGAGGCTTGGGAAATTTGCCGGTTCATTTTCCCATGTTCATGTCGGCTCCATCAACCTCATATGAAATATGACCCGAAAAGAAGGGTTCATGAGACTGCAGAGGCCTGCGCCCAGCACGGCCTGAACCCCCAAGTCTTCGAAAAGCTGCAATCCTTTGATATGGGGATCTCAGTAGCTCGAATTATAGAAGAGGTTTCACGAGAAGGCCGAAGGAATGGTATTTCTAATAGCTAGGCTTATAGCAGGCTTAAAACCCGAAGGAACAGAAAAGGACTAATTACTCGGGCTTCTACAGGCGAGCCCTCGGCTCCGGCCCTGTCTGAGGGATGTCCTGATGCGGGGGGTCGACGTTGAGGTCAACGGTCGCATCCAAGTCCCTGGGGCTCAAACTGTCGAGCCGACAACTGAATAGCGTTCTTCTTGGTTACCCCAAGGTTCTTCTCATGAACTAATTAACCCTAAACCCCAACTAGCCATAACATGGGTTCTAGGGTCGTAGAGAAAGCCTGAACCCTACTCGGAGGATCCTGGGACGCGTAATTAGGGTTATCAATACCTTCATTGCGGTTAAGAAGTACTTATAGTATAGTTACCTTATTCATACTAAGCCCCATGAACCTTTACCTAGACCCTAAACCCCAAACCCTTCAAGGAGCCTTAAAGGGGAGCTTATTATTTATAGAAAGCAACCTAGTTGCTAAGCCCCATGAGTGTTTGATGCAAGTAGAACCGACAGTCTAGGTGTTAGGTTTAGCTGTAGACCTCCCCAAAAAAAAACAAGAAACGGGTTTTGGGCTCAGGGCTTCGTGATTTCTGGGCCAGATTGAAGTATTCGTGGTTTACCAGAGTCTCTCTCTCTCTCTCTCTCTCTCTCTCTATGTGTGTGTATATATATACACACACTGTTACTATGGAACTAGGTCCCCAAAACCAGGATAAGGTTGGTCGTGTCCTAGTGCCATACCGGTAGTGTGCCTGGACCCTCTGAGGTTAGGGTTTAGTAGTTAACTGTTTCGTGGCGGCCGAGATGGAAATGAAACCTTCAAGCAAATGATCCTGCAAGATTTCGGACCCCTCCAATACTAAAGCCTACCACCCTTTATGATTTACAGTCTTGAGGGCATATTTGCCGAATGGCCATTCAGTTCAGGGGTGATGGTGGGTTTGGACTCTCGCGACTCGGGCATGGCAGGCTGGTTTTTTGTCCCTCCTACTTATCAAAGACGAGCCCGCATCGCAGGGTAAGTTCAGAACTGCGCCAGATGCACAGTAGAAAACTCCCAGCTGCAACCATCTTGGTAGGCCAGCCAATGCAAACCGCACATCGCCCGCACACTGGTCCAAAGTAAGTGACATCTATAGGTGGCATTTATAGGGTTTAGGGGTTTAGGGTATAGACTTTTGACCGCAAGGTGGGCACTATTTGCACACTTGGAGCCGTAGGGGAACACTCAAATGCTGGGGCCAGCGGCCACTCCACCATTGGTTCGTCGTCATCCTGCGCACCGGATCCGATGATGGATGTCAGGGTATAGGGTTTAGAGTCTCAGATTTCTATCGCTATAAAATAAGAGATGTCGCCCTTGCTCCTGGGGTTTCTTGACCTTTCTAATCTATGCGATCCTTCCCTAAACCCTAAACCCGAAGCCATGAAATCCTAAAACCTCAAGCCTTATCTCCAAAACCCAGCCATGATTCTAGAGCCTGCAATACGGGGCGGATTAGTTAGCAACAGAGTCCCGTTGCAGCTCCTGTAGAACCTTAGGAAAAGCACGCAAGACCCGTCTCTCACTAAAAGGGCCCCTAAACCCCAGTTCAACCCTATTCTCACTAACTCCAGCCCTAAACCCTAAACCCTCTTAATGTGAAGGCTCCTATACGAAACCAAAATAAACCCTACTTGGAGGTTCATGGGACTTGTGAAGTACACTTATAAGTACCTTAACTGGGGTTAAAAATAATTACTATAGTCGCCACATTTACAGCACTAGTTACTACGTCCCATAAACCTTTAAGTAGACCCTAAACCCGTAAAAGAACCCGATTATATAACCCTATACTACCCTTAAAAGAAACCCTAAACCCTACGTGCGAAGTCCCATGATCCTTCAAGGCCTCTGCTCGCGCTCTCAGCGTCTAAGGATGATTCGACACGCTGTCCAAAAAATCAGATTCACGTGTTCCCTTCCAAGGGTTCCTTTAAAGGGTTTTTCTTTGAGAGACCCTTTTCCGTCTAAAAGGGTTTAAGAATTCAGGGCTCCGGGTTACTTTATGGTTATCAAGAAAGGGGTACTCGAAGGGCTCTACGAGAGGCCTGAAGGACTTAAGGCTTAGGGTTTTAGGGCCTTAGGATGCTGGGGGAACTTCGGGTTTAAGTTTCGGGTTTAGGGATAGGGTTTAGGAAACGCTAACCCGATGTTTTCTTAAAATGTATAGCAGGGGGACACAACTCGGAACTTGAATCCTCGATTCGGAAAAAATAGCCGGGCAATTAGGAGAAAAGCTAAAGGTACATGGGCTCTCATGGAAACAAACACATTCACATGTGTGTAAACGTATATCTTAAAATTTTTGTTCGTGAAAAATGCGCATGTGTTAAGAGCCGTCGGTTTCTTAGTGATATGTAAACGGCAACAACCCAAACTATGAAGTCTAGCCCGGTCAAAACAGCATAAAATAGACGTGCCAAAGCACAGCAGACCCAAATTTTTCATGAGCGACATATTTGTAAGTGGGTGCGAACTACCCATGAATAACAAAATGCAGTGCACAATAATTGCGCATCTGCTGGATAGACATGCGGTTCGAAAGCACTAAATTCCACAAACAAACAAAACCCTGCACCCCAAACGAAAAGCTGGAAACATGCGCAATAGCCACGCCATAATACAACCAATTCATGCTGTATGTTTATGTGACGAAACTTTATCTGAACATGTGTGAACAGCCATATTGCAAAACCTCGAACCGAAGACGCATTCAGGAAAAGACATAACGTAGCCTAAAGCCACAATGTGATTTGCGTTTCTGAAAGAAATAGGCACTTAAACATATGCTAGTAACAATAATTCAAGGCCCTACAGAGGTTTAGGCTCCTTTTTAGGGAACCCTGAGGAATAATATTGGTAATTAGTGAAGCTGTTATACAAACAAAGATGGGCAAATAAGGCAACTGCCTCACCTACCAAGCTTCACTGGCAAAGAACGGAGGCAATGGACCGCAAAACCAAACCTAACTCACATGAAAGTTTACTGCTTAAGCCTTTACCCCTTTCCGAGACTTACTTGTCGGGTGTCATGGGGAAGTAAAGGTTAACCTTTTGGTTTATATGCGGTTTATGAAGGGCTATACTACCCCAAAAAATGTTAAAGGTTACTTTTTTTTGCATCTGGTTGTTAAAGGTTACCTAAACCCTTAAACCCTATACCCCAAACATCCCTAAGTCACAAGCCCGAACCGCAGCTGGCAATCCTCAGACCAGGCTGTCGCCCAGTTCTGCTGCTCCTTGTGGGAGTTGAGAACCTGGGGGGTTTAGGGGTTTAGGGTTTAGGGTTTAGGATACACGGCTGGGCTTGTGGTTCGGGGCTACTTGGAGTGTAAAAGAGGTGTCATACAGGTGTTGCTGGGGGAGAGGTCATAAAAGTTCACTTTAGGCTGCTCCCCAAGTACAACAAGACTTTGGTATCTTGTTCCCCATAGTACGAAGGCTATGGTTTTCCGATGATGTACCAGGATTAGGTTTAGGAATTCAAGGTTAGCTTTTCGCAGTCATTATCAGCACTACATTTGGCAATAAAGGGCATTCGAGATACCTCTCATTCAGACCTGCGTGTAACCACTGCAGCTGTGTTAGCTCGTTGCTGATTCCGTAGCCTCAGAAATATTCCCACTAGCGGTTTAGGGTGCGTTTCAATGTCCCAGATAGTTAGTTTAGCGGTCAGAAGCCTGCTGGAAGCCCAAGACCGTACAACCCTAATGCCCTCTTTGAACCTAGGCGGTAGCGACTCTGCCAGGACGACCACTCGACCCCTAATGCCCCAAGCCCCAAAACCCCCCCTACACCCCTAAATCTCGACGGTAAGAGCTGCACCTTGGTTTCCGACTGGGAGCTTGGGGCCAAGCTGTGAGATCTGCAGTTCAAGAACATCCAGATAAATTCAGATAGCCGTCGTCGGGTTCAGCAGTTTAGGCTTGTCCAATGCGGGTGGCCCGAAGTTCAAGACAAGCAACACATAGTTGCTCAAAGCCCTGGACCTGAACCTAGAACACACACACACATATATATATATATGTGTGTGTGTATATATATATATGTACGACTACGAGGTACCATCAACCCAACCCTTTAACCCCAACACCCGGAAATCCCCGCCTTCATTTTGTGGTGCCGCCTGCTTCCCCTGGGGCCCGGACGTGACCAACCATCATCGGCGCCGAGGCCGAGGAATCGTACAACTCATCGACCTCTTCGCACCTTTTACATATCTACTATCACTCCTATTCCTCTTTCTTCTGATAGATCTCAGGCTCCTGTGGCTATTCGTAAGGTACTTTCGGGTTTAGGGGCTTTTGCAGCACCATCTCTGGAGAGCGAACTGAGGGTTCTCTAGGCAGCATCGCAGGGCTGTATCAGCCCGCTGTCTTTTAAGTTAGGGTTTAGGGCTTTGGGTTTAGGGTTTAGGGTTTAAGTCTTCAGCTTTCACTTCTTCGGCTTTCAGCGCTTCTGCCAATTTCGCAGTCAAAGATTTAGGCTTCAGGGTGTTCAGTGGCGTCGTTGCGGGCCATGGGCTGCGGCAGGCTAAAGGCACTTCTCGTGTTGGTAGGGTCCTGGCATTTATCGAACCGACGCATAAACGTGTTCGCGCTCCTGGCGCCCATTAGGCCCAGGGTTTGAAGCTCATCAAGATCGAGGAAGAGACAGGCCGCCAGGATCCCATCCATGAGCGAAAGACAAAACCTCAAAGCACATGCAACCCTGCATAGAAGCACTCCTGTGCTGTAAGGCCCCAACTGTAACACACCCAACACATACCCTCAGACCCTCAGGCCCTCAACCCTCAAACGTTGAAGCCCGCGAAAAAAAACTTGTTAAAATTCTTATAGACCAGAAACCCTACACGGCCCTACGTTTCAATGGTACCCTTACTGAATCCTTATGGAACCCGCCCAAGAGCCAAGGCTCTGAGAAGGGTCGGGCTCTTGCTCGCTGCGCACCTGCAGGCGTTGTTTTTCTTGGGTATTCGGGAGGGGTGGGGGCTGTTTTGGGCTTGGAGTTGAATGTCTATTCTTTTGGATTTTTGGGGAGCCAAGCCTGTAAGGCCCACTGTTTTAGCACTCGCACTCGAACGCATCAGGCGAGGGTTCAGGGCAACAAGACAAGCAGCAATCTCTAATTTCACGGCTCGTCTCGAGCACTGCAGCTAAAGTAGGGGCCTAAAAAAACACCCAACGCTATTTTGAGAGTTCCTTTTTACAATTTTAGTATGATGAGCCCCAGACCCTAAACCCTTCTAACTATCAAGGGCCCCCTACCATTAGACTAAGCCCCCCCCCATCTACCCAGCCGACTCCGGGGGCCTCCCAGAGGGTCTGTTTGTAGTGGTTTCAAGAGACGCCTAAGTTCCCTTAAACAGTAAAAGGAGACTACAGGCGGGGAGAATAGGGGAAATAGGGCTTCTACAAGACTTCTATAAGGTATATAGACCTTCTATAAGGCTTCTATAAGGTATGTCCTAGAAACAGCTAGGCTTTAGGGTTTAGGGTTTAGGTTTCGCTACTTTCGAATTCAAGACTGAACCACCACAACACAAGCTTGAACCCTACACCCCTAAACCCTCAACCCTAAACATCATAAAACAAGCCTCGAAACCTTAAACCCTAAACTCCTAAACCCTGAACCCAAAACCCAAAACCCTAAACCTTAAACCCTAAATCCTAAACCGTTAACCTCAAAACCTCAAATCCTGCAGCCTGAGAGTCCCCCAAACCACCAAGAACAAACTCCCAAGCCCTAAACCCTGCACCCTAAACTCCAAAGACCAAACCTCTAAACCTGAAGCCCTAGACCCCTAAATCCCCAAGACCAAAGCCGGAAGCAAAACCCTAAGCCCGGGTTCTCTGGGATCGTTTCCCTGTCGATGTCGGGTTTCAGGGCTTGGGGCCGTTTCTTCTACAATGAGGTCCATAATGATCAGAACCCTAAGGAAGAATATTCCCGCTTCGAGACTTGAGGCTTAGTTTTGGGGCATCCTAAAATTATTTGTCCAGCTGTTAGGTGGTGAAGTTTGGAGATTTTGAATGGTGAGGACCGATTAGGGAATAGGGTTTCCGGGGTTCTGAGTTCATGTAAATTTTTAAGGTTTAGGCGAAGCAAAGACAATGCCTCCATCATCGCTTTCGCAAACTCCCTGGAAATGCCGCGGGAGACCGTCTGGCAGTGGCGAGGGGTTCTCTGAGGTGTTGGAATGCTTCAAGGCACCCTGCCAGGCAAACACTAATCGAAATGTAAGGTTGGTGGACCCAGATTGAACACATGTCTTTAGCAATCCGTTCGATTGAGTATAACGACGCTCCAAATCATTCCTGGAGAGGTATCTTCAGAAGTAACCTGAGCACATCTCGCTACTGTTCTGACAAGTAGCACATGGTTCCTGAAGAGATCCTGGACTCGGCAAGGACTGAGGCCCAAGGTTTAGCGCTGAGAAACAAGACCTGTGGCGCAACAGACCTACCTTTTTAAGGCATTCTACATAGAAACTCATAGAAAACACAATAAGGAACTCTAAAAAAAGGTAGGTCTTTTGGCTACAGGTCGTGTTTAGAGACCAGAAGGAAAGTGCCTAGGTTCTATCTTTAAGCCTGGCAGGGTTTAGGCTTTAGTTGTCTTTCCTTTTTTTAGAGTTTAAGGTTTACGGTTTAGTTAAGGGTTTAGGGTTTAGCGAAAATTTAGGATTTACGTCGCCGCGCTCTCGGGTGCAACCAGAAAGCACAGGAATAATCAGGATAAGGATTTGGGGTACATAATCTTCTCTCCACTTGGAAGATTACAGCTTTGGAGATCTCTACAAAGGAAGCCACAAATACTGCAAAAACCAAGAACCCAAAAACACACCCGACGGGCTTACAGCTCCGGAGACTGACAACTGCCCCATGGAGGTACCCTTTGTACACTGTCATGTCGACGAACCTTAGGGCTCATGGTTATAATATTTCTTCAAAGTTCGACATGAATGCCGTGATCAAGGTGCGGCATAGCCGGTTCCGGTCTCACAGGTTGAGGTTTACCTTCGAGGATTTGGGGTTTAAGGCCTGGTGTTAAGGATTTCGGAAGTCCTCTATTGACCTTCATCTAAAGAAGCCTTGAACGCTTAAGCACCACGTCCTCGACCCTGCGGGAAAGACTCTGACCCTAAACCTAAACCGGGTTTAGGGCTTATAGGTTTAGGGTTTAGGGTAGTAAATTCGCCCTGAAACACTAAGCTCACAAAACCGAAGCTGACCTTGGAAGCGAGGGGATTTGCGCCCCGGCCCATCCGCCCAACGATCTGTCTTGCTCGCATTTCCAACTCCTTACTTGGAGATCCATGTGGGTAGTTTACTCAATCAGGATTCCTGTTAGGGTCCTCTTTTTAAGGGTTCCGTACCATGTTTTGGACATAAAAAAGAAACCCTAATGTAGAGAACTACTCTTCTGTAGATTTCTAGATTTAAGGGCTTGGTACCGGTTGTGGGTCAGGCTGCAAGGTGCTGTTCTGGTTTCTGACGCTTTCATGGAGCAAGACAAAGCATATGAACCTACGACATGGAAACCTGCCCCATTTAGAAGGACTTTCTCATTACGGGTTTAGTTTCATGTGCCCTTCTGGGCTTCCAATTGCGATGCATCGAAGAGAAGCTCATATCCGGGCATGATACCCAAGAAGACAACACTTATGGAACATCAGGACGCTCTGAATCCCGAGCTATGGGCGCTTCAGGGCTTTGAGGTTTCGGGTGTTATGGGCTTAGTGCTGTAGGGGTTTCGGGGTGTTTAGTGATGCAACAATGCATCGAAGACTTAGGTCCAGTTTACCTTTAGTCGCTTTAACCTGAGCCTCATCATGACAAACTCTCGATTATTTGCTTACAGGTCTTGTTATTCAGATTCAACCCTCCTGTCGAGTTGCCAAGGCGGAATAGCTCTGAGCCGCG
>CAJNJA010046486.1:0-24769 GCA_905231915.1 Symbiodinium necroappetens | reverse complement strand
GTAGTGCTAGTAGTGCTAGTAGTGCTAGTGGTAGTGGTGATAGCACTAATAAGAATGATAATCAAGAAAAGAGAAAGAATATACTAAGAGGGCGGCGACTAGTACTAAACATACTCTACTAATGATGACAGTCAATAATGGTACGAATACAAATAATCACAATACAGATCGCAATAACAGTAATCTTAAATATAGTATAAGTCTGCATGTTAATGTAAATACTAACATAACTGCTAATATATTTCTGTTAGTATTAGCATTAGTGTTAGCATTGGTATCTAGTATTGGTAGAAGTATTGGTGTTAGAAAGAGAACTCGTATTGCTTCGTATTAGTATTAGTATTTAACAATACCGCTGGGGTTTAGGGTTTATGGTTTCAGGGGGTTTAGTGTTTAGTCTTTTGTTTGGAGGCAGGGGGGGGATTAGGACTTAGGGCTTGGGGATAGTAAGGAAACACCAAAGCCACCAGTCATCCAACTCAAAAGCTCCTTGCCAGGCAGCCTATATGCAATCTATACGAGGCCAGCTGCTGAACGCCCGGAGGATTTGGTACATTGACCCTAAACCCTATCACCTCATGGGTTCGAGTGTGGGGTCAGCTTTGAGATTTGCCTCTGCTTTGCTGGCCCCTTGAGGGATCCAGAAAGTCGATCTATACGGGTTTATATGGGTTTAGGGTATAGGGTTTAGGGTTTAGGGTCTAGAAAGTAGCTGGAATAATTTCCAGAGTAACCCAATTGAATTTCCGAATATAGCTATAGTGTAACATACCCCAAAACTCTAGTCCAACTACTGCGGGCCCTGTACTGCCTTGACTGTTAGAATCTTCAATGCAGCTGTATATATCGATATCGACTTGCAGAGCATTATCAGGGTTTTGGACATGTGGATCTGGGGGCCAATAGGCGGGGATCAGGAACCTCCTGTCAGCACCCCCTATCTTTAAAGAACCACCACATGTAACGACCTGTCAGTCCTATCCCAACACAAACCCTCCAACCCCAAAGCCCTAAACCCTAAACCCTTAAACCCCAGACCCCTAAACCCTAAACCCTGAACCCCCTAAACCCTAAACAGCAATGAACGTCTCAAACAAGCCTCAAAGCTTTAGACTTTGTGCCTGAGTGCCTGAGTCACAATTGTAAGTCGCAAGCCATGACTTTGGATTCAAAATTTCCCTAAGATTTAATCCTAAACCCGAAACTATGAACCCCGAAACGTAAGCCCTGAATGCCAAGCCAAGCCTGTGCGCCAGGCACCCGAGTTGAAGAATTGGGTTTGAGCCGACACTTACACACCGGCAGCTAGTTTCCAGTTAGAAAGTAAGGGAAAAAGGCGTTTGCCTTCATGGATTAAGTGGAGGTTCGGGGTAGCTATACTCATAACTTCTTACAACTTTTTGTAAACAGCTCTGTTCAAAGAGAGATATAAGTACAGTCACTTTCTGTAAATAGCTCTGTTAAAAGTGAGATATAAGTACAGTCACAAGCACACGATAAGCAAAAAAACCTTGCAGTTTAGGAGCCTGAGAGAAGGCCGCTGAACCCTAAACCCCAAGCCCTCCACCTTCTAAACCCTAAGCCCTCCACCCTCTAAACCCTAAACCCTCCAAACCCTAAACCCTCTAAACCCTAAGCCCTAAGCCCTCTACCGTCTAAACCCTAAACCCTATAAACCATAAGCCCTCTAAGCCCTAAACCCTAAACCCTATAAACCCTATGCCCTATAAACCCTAAACCTATAAACCCTATAAGCCCTATAAGCCCTATAAGCCCTAAACCCTGTAAGCCCTAGATCCCAACCTGAGAGAAGGCTGCGTACAAGTACCTTGATACCGATCTGCTGGGCAAGATGCAGCGACAGATGCTCGTGGGCAAGTCTGGAAGCGCTTGCGGTTGAATAGAATATAGGGTTTCGGGGTTTAGGGTTTAGGGATTAGAATAAGGTTTTGGGGTTTAGGGTTGAGGGTTTAGGGTCGGGGGTTTAGGGATCAAGGATTTTAGGCCTGAAGGGTACGAGGGTTCAGGGATTCTTGGCTTCCAGGGACCGCTGCCTGAACAACAACCTGGCAGCACTGTTGCCTGGGGCTTCTTAGGATAGGTATACTGATATTATTCTGATATGCCCTAGCACCATTTTTCAGGACAATACATGAAGAAGTAAGCTTGTTGGTTTGGAAGTTGCAGGGGTTGGGGTCTTGCTTTTTTGGGTTTGAGTTTGAGGTTTGGATACGGGGTGCGGATGAGCCGGCAAGCAAGAGAAAGAAGACGTCATCCAAGATGCCACAGAGAAGCAGAGCTGGATGACGCGGACCCTCCGTGCCGAGCAGCGAGACGACAGCAAGAAGACAAGGGGTGGAAGAAACGCAAAGCAGAGCGCGCTGCGGATTCAGACGAGGCATGTTCTCCGGGCTTCCGACAGCCTGAATATATGAGACTTTCCGGGAACAAGGGGTACCTTATTTTGGGGTCCTTATAATGAGGATCCTGCTATTTAGGGTACTATATTAGGATCCTCGATTTTCGGAAACCCCTTTTGCCACAACGTCATGTCTGCTCGTGCCAACAGCACGACAGTGCCGCCGACATCTCTACAGGATCTGTGGGGTTCGCTTGCGATCTATGGCGACGGCAGCTCGGGGTATGAGCTTAGGGGTTTAGGGATTAGGGTTTAGGGATTATAGGGTTTAGGGCGTACTTGTGAGCCTTCAACTGACACTCTCCCCCAGTAAGCGCAGATTCATGAAAGCTTCTTTGAACGTGGAGGTTGCGTACACTTACTTGGATGTGGTTCATGGGACTTAATAAGTACAGTTGTAAGTGCTTTAATCTTTAATTGGGGTCATAAGTTTTTATGAGTATAGTTACCTTATTTATCACCCTGGTTACTAAGTCCCTTGAACCTTCAAATATAGAACCCTTATAGATCCCTTATAGACCCCTTATAGAACCCTTATAGAACCCTTATGTATATCATATGAAGACAACCCAGAAGCCAATCGCATTGGGCTTCGGCTTTCGACCCACCGAGCCCTCAGCCCTGGAACCAGAATGGCAACCAGTAGGCTGTTTTTGTTATGGGGGTGGGGTAAATATGAATAGGGCTTTGGGTTACCGTTTATGTGGTAATCCGTTAGCCGATTGGGCTGCGTGGAGGATCGGGGGACTTAGTAAGTAGTTATTTTATAGACTTATAGGTATCATAACCCCAATTAGGACCCCTTTTCGGGTACTTATAAGTCTACTTAGTACCCACTTACTAAGTCCCCCGACCCTCCAAGTGGTGATGTAGAATTTAAGTCTTAGTTCGGGTTTGCAGTTATTGAGGAGTTGTCTGTAACAACTGGCAGGGTATGACCCCAAAGTTGCAGGCCCTACCCCTCAAAACAGTAGGGTTTTGGGATCCACAGGTACACCCTAGACTTCAAATTTATTTGGAGCCCTCGTCCAATCTTCATAAAGGCCCATCCATGTAGTGGTTTACGGGTTCAGGCAGATTCCGCTGCCCTAAACCCCTATCACCCTACCCATAGGCTCCGTAACGTAGTTCCTTTTAGGGATTACTTTATAGGATCCTAAATACCAACCACAACAATAGGAACTACTAAGGAGCCAGTCGGTAAACTTTAAATCCAACAAGCCGAACCCTTAAACCGCTGACAAGGATTCCCGGCTGGAAAGACCTGGATCTGCAGAAGCTCACAGCCCCCCGACGAAGGTCTGAAAGGTTTGGGCTTTACATTTTATAGGCTTTCGGGTTTAGGGTTTTGGGTTTAGTTAAGGGTTTATACGGTTTAACCTTCAGGGTTTAGACTTTGATTTTTAAGGTTTTGGGTTTTTAGGGCTGAGGTAGGTGTTGAAGTTTGGGGGTGTCGGGTTTCATGAGTTTTTCAGGCGGTGCTTTATGAACATGCTCTGGGTTTTACATGTTGTTTTCGGTTTTCACATGGCTTTAATGGGTTTTTCTTTGTTTTTGTTTATAGAAGCGCTTGCAGAGGGCTTGGAACGGGTTCTCAAAGCGGTTTAGTATACAGAGGGGCGGATCCTGGGGACTGCGTTTGTGCAGGAGGAGTTGTTTTTTTCGAGTTTCTCGAGTCTTTCGATAGTAGGGTTGATGATACTCACTTGCACAAGTTACCCTTCGAAGCTGTTCACGAATCAACTCTTGACTTGTTTGATGTTGGCACTGTTGGCCGGTGGCACCGCCTGGTCAGCGATTCTTGCGATGGTGTGGCTTGTTAAGGTCATACTGTTGATGATAAAAATCCTGGATTACCTTAGGAACCCTAAACTCTGGGAATTATGGTATATTCCTTATTATGGGTAATGCAGGGTTTAGATCATCAGCCGTAGTTGGGTGCCTTCGGTGCGGCTTCGTCCCTTCGCCTGTTGCTTTCGCTGCTGTGCCGTGAGTGTGGAAGCTGCATCAAGCTCCTGGCTCTCTGCGCAGAAAACCCAATACGCCTTAATGAAGGAATATACCTTAAATCATAATATTAAGGCCCCGATATTTAAGGTATATTCCTTAATAAAGGGGTATTGGGTTCTCTGGGTGGATTTGCTGGCTTTGAGGCGACGAGAGCTTCTACAGCATCAGGGGAGCCTGAAGGCAACAACTCGCTGACACCGCGAATGCGCTGAGCCACGGTTTAGGGTTTAGGGTTTAGGGTTGAGAGTTGGCCTTGGCTGAGCCTGTCAAGTCCTGAAAAGCTCAGGAATAGTTTTCGGTGCCACTTGCATGACCACGCTCAGGACAGAGAGTCGAGTGACGATGAGTGTCGCGGATTTGATGATTTTGTTTGTTTACCGCATATACACACCGGGGCTGTGTTTGAAGCACCCGGAGACTCCAATACCCCTTAATTCAGGAATATACCTTAAATCTTGCTAGGGTTCCTATTGTATTTTAATTTAAAGTACGGTATATTCCTTAATTAAGGGATATTGGAGTCTCTGGGCACAGGGTTTGCTCAGAAGTGTTTGGCAACACGGCGCTCCGCTCGGGGTTGAAGGCAAAGGAGGCCCCAGAAGTCTTGGATGTTCGGGTCAGAGCCAACCAGACCTCTGGCCCCCTCAAACCCTAAACCTCAAACCCTGAACCTGAAACCCTATTTTAGGGTTTAGGGTTTGAGGTTCAGGGTTTATAAACTCTAAACCCTAAACCTCAAACCCTAAACCCTAAACCCCAAACTCTAAACCTCAAGCCCTAAACCCTAAATCCTCAACCTCTAAACCCTAAACCCTAAACCTCAAGCCCTAAACCCTAAATCCTCAACCCCTAAACCCTAAACCCTAAACCTCAAGCCCTATAAGCTATAAACTCTAAACCTCAACCCCTAAACCCTAAACCTCAACCCTAAACCCTAAACCTCAAGCCCTATAAGCCCTAAACCCTAATCATCAAACCCTAAACCCTAAATCCTCAAGCCTTAAAAGGCCTAAACCTTAAACCCTAAACCTCAAGCCCTCAACCTCAAACCCTAAAGCCCTAAAACCCTAAGCCCTAACGGTTAAGGCTTAGGATTTATAGGGTTTAGGGTTTAGGGTATAAGGTTAAGGGTTTAGGGTTTAGAATTTAGGGCTTAGGGTTTAGAGTCTAGGGTTTAGAGTTTAGGTCGCCACAACCCAGACCCGCGGGGAGGTTCCAAAAAGTAGATCCCTTTATAAGGGGGTTCCTATAAAGTACCCTTTAGTAGTTAGCGTCCTCAATTACGGGATCCACTTTCTAGATCCTTCCGGGGGTCTGGGTTAAGAGACCCGATCAGGGACTGGATTTGGGTTTGGGTTAGGAGGGCTCCGCTTTTGTTGGGTGTAGGGCGGGGGCGGGCGCGGCTTAGTGTGTAAATTTCGCAGCCTAAGCTCGATCCATCCTGAAAAAAGGAGGTTTTAGATGTAAGGTGGTGTCTATGCCTATGCCCTGTTTCTTGGAGCTTAGGGTCATGAGGTCGATGGGTGGGCTTCAAGGGGTATTGACACACCCACCATAAACTCATACGTATGTATCTGGATCCATCGGGTGCGATTGAGGGTTCCGGGTTTAGCCCGCCTAGACCCTACCTTGACCTAGGGGTTTAGGGTTTAGTGTTTAGGGTTTAGGGTCCAGATAGACAAGCCTCAGCCCCAAAGCCCAAGCCATTGAGGTAATTGAGCCTCCTCAGATCGGTAACCCTAAACACTGAGCCCGCAGCCCCAAACCCTAAAGCATCCTAAACCTAAACCCCTTAACCTTACCGTTCTAAACCCTGAAACCCTAAACCCTAAACCACCTTAGCCTTGCAGCCCTAAGCCCTAAACCATCCTAAACCCTACAAACCCTACAACCCTAAGCCCTATAAACCCTGCAGCTCTGAAGCCTCAACTCTGCCTAGCCCAAAGGCTCCTGGACCCTATCCTATAAACCCTAAAGTTCTAATTCCTAAAATTCCTAAACTCCTAAGACTAGAGTTTTGGGGGTTCCTTTAAGAGGTTCCTTAAACTAAACCCTAAAGGCCCTAAGCCCTAAACCCTAAACCTTACCCTATACCCCTCTTTATAGGGGTGAGAAATGCCAAGGCTGGCGCCACAGCGACGCGGGAGCTCAGTTCTCGATGGCTGCCTTTCGCTGACTGCATCCTTGAGATGGCCCCATGGCCTCGGGGGGGGTTTGGGGGGTGTTAGGGCTTTTAGGGTTTAGGGTTTAGGAGTTTAAAGTTAAGGCTTTTAGGGTTTAGGGTCAAGGAGTTTTAGGAATAAGGACTGTAGGGTTTAGGGTTTGGGAGTTTTAGGAATTAGGACTTTAGGGTTTAGGGTAGTTAAGGGGTTTTAGGAATTAGGATTTTAGGGTTTAAGGTTTAGGAGTTTTGGGAATTAAGGCTTTTAGGGTTTAAGGTTTAGGAGTTGTAGGAATTAGGACCTTAGGGTATACCCTAAGGTCCTCTGGGTGCCGTGGTTTCTGGAGGGTCCGGGGACTTGTAAGTAGGTAGTAAGTAGACTGAGGAGCACCTTAAAAGAGATCCTTATCGGGGTTATGATACTGATGTGAGTCTATCTATCTATCTATCTATCTATCTATCTATATCTCTATCTATATATATATATATACATATATATATATAAACCAACTACTGTACTAAGTCCCCTGACCCTCCGCGTTAGGGTTTGTTTGTCTTTTTGGTTGAGGGGTTTAGGGCTTTTGGGTTAGGGTTTGGGGGCTTTGGAGTTTCGGACGCCTCTCCCCAAGGGCTTGAGCCCCAACCGCCGACCCTAAGAAAATTGAGCCAAAAGGAGTTTGAAGTCTAAGAGTCTAAGGATTTAGAACTTCCCGGCCCATGAGTTTCAGATTTGCGGGATTCAAAAGCCCAAACAGAACCGTTAGTTAAACCCTATAAGCCAAAAGCCCACGTCTAACCCCCGAAATCCTCTGCCAAAGCCCTACTCCAGCAATGTATCGGCCCCCAAAATGGCTTAAAACCCTAAACCCCAAAAACCACGGCTCAGCTCCCGTAGCTGCCGCCAGACCAAGGCAACGAGCCATCTGCCCAGCCCGGTCGATGCGGCGCCGCATCGATTGCGCCTCGACGTCTCGGCTTTACCTTAAACCACCAAAACCTACTTAGACCTACTTTTTGTGGTGGGGTCCTTATAAATCCCATATTAGGGCTTGTAATAAGAGCCGACTTTCTTTGTATAGTGGGTTTGGGTAGGTTAAGGTAGGGTTTAGGATGGTACCTCGACGCCTTTGACTCTTTCGTGGAGGCTCTAGGGGCTCATATGTTGAGGCTTCTGGGCCCAAAGACCCTGCTATCTATATCTATGTATGTATGTATGTATGTATGTATGTATGTATGTATGTATGTATGTAAATAAATAAATAGTATACATATATACATATATACATACACAAACAAGAGGCTTTTGGGCTATTGCGCACCTTGACGTCTTTGAGAGCTCGAGACCTGTGGGAGTTTCCACTTGTTAAGTGTATAATCTTTATTAAGGGAAACCTGTTTGTTGCTACCCATTGGCTCCTTAGTAGTTCCTTTTTCTGGTTGGTATTTAGCATTCTATAAAGTAATCCCCAAAAGGAACTACTAAGGAGCTGCTGAATAGGCGTTTCCCTCCGCTCAGGTGTCGATGCCGTGTGCTTTGGTCCAAGAGCAATCAAGCTTAGCGGACTAGGCAGCTTAGATGACTGAAGAAAGCACAAAACTTGTACAACCAGTGCGTAAGTCTTCAGATCATGCAGCCAGGTCTTCGCTTGTGAAAATAAGTGTGACTCGCCTGTGAACGTTCCATGGTCGGTGCTGTCTTTCGAGCTGCATAAATCCCTCTGGGAAAGGTTCTGGGCTTCAATTCGAGAAGCAAAGCTTCATTAGGTTATGAGCGCCCAAAGCTATGATCGTGACTTCGCAAGACATACAACGTATGGGGCGTTGAGAGCAGATTCGCAGTTGCCAAACGGTGTAACACCTGGAGCTAATACAGCTGGAGGTGCAAGTGGCCTGGAGGATAACCCTAACCTTTTGGACCTCGCACCAAGCATGGAGGCTGGAGAGCAACGTACAGGGACACCAAGCGTGGCAATGCAAGATCTGCGGCAGCCGGAACATCCTCATTATGGTACAGGGTTTTCACTGAGTGATGCTGTGGTTCGCCAGCAACATGGAGCAACAGTGCATGAGCATGCGGTAAATGTGGGAACTCCTAACACACCGAGGAGTGCTATGAGAGTACAAGAGTTCTTTTCGGCAGAGAGTAGATCTTCGGCTTCGGGACAGGAGCAGCAAGGTGTGAGATGGATGGCTAGGTTTACTGAGTTTTTGAGGACTACGGCGAGCCGAGGGGCTACGGGCATGGACCGGATGCTGGATTCATTTGGCATTCACCATAATGGTCAGATGGGGCCGAGTCTGAGGGCGCGTGCGGGAAGGGAAGCGAACAACCAGCTGAACTTTTCGCCACCTGAGGAGCTTCCAGAGCCTCGAGCTGATCTTCAGGTGCCGGCCTCCTGGGCGGTGGGACGGACTCAGGATGCACCGTTGTTCAGTAGGGTGCAGGTGGAACAGATTAGGCAATCAGTGCGTGAGAATCCCACTATTTATGGAACGGGTTCTGAAATCGAGAGCGAGAGATCCTCAAGACTACAACAAGAAGTCCGACGACAGATGGATGAATATACAGCCAGATATCAAGATCATGTGTTACGGCTGGAGAGGGAGGTTCAGCTTTTGAGATCGGAAAGGCAGGCCCGAGGGGCCTTTGGACCTTCAGTGGACCCACAGTTTCCAGGGAATCTACCACAAGGGCCTACAGTACCACCTGGCAATCAAGCTCAAGTACCTCAGCAGAGCAATCTACCCCAGAGCTCTACAGTACCACCTGGCAATCAAGCTCAAGTACCTCAGCAGAGCAATCTACCCCAGGGCTCTACAGTACCACCTGGCAATCAAGCTCAAGTACCTCAGCAGAGCACTCTACCCCAGAGCTCTACAGTACCACCTGGCAATCAAGCTCAAGTACCTCAGCAGAGCAATTTACCTCAGGGCTCTACCGTACCACCTGGCAATCAAGATCAAGTACCAGTGCAAGGAAACCTACCTCCAAGATCTGGCGTACCTCAGGGTTATCAAGCTCAAGCTCCAGGTCTGACTCAAGATGAGGTTCCCCAGCGTGATGTGCCAGCAGATCGGGATGCGCTAGGACATTCAGTGGACCCACAGTTTCGAGGGAATCTACCACAAGGGCACTCTGGTCAGCAGAATAGCAGCGCGAGGGAACAGGATGAGGGCATAGCAAATGGTGTTGGTACAGCAACAAGGGACTCGAAGGCTGGCAGTGGAGGTTCTTCAGCTCAGCAGTGGCTAGGAGGTCATCAAGGGCAAGATCCGATGGTTTTGTTGGCTGGTGGCATGGCCCAGCTGCAGCAGGCAATGCTGAAACAGCTGAGTACAAGCAAGGACGGAGAGAAGTCACCGGAGACGGTGAAGCCTGGAGTGTCTCAGTTGCCGATGTTGCCGCCGGTAAGGGCGGAGTCGAGCTCAATTGATATTGCGGATTGGCTCGAAATGCTCGAGGCGCCGATGTCGGACCTGTCGGACGGGTCGGCGTCCTGGTGGAAGCAGATCAGCGAGCAGGCTTCCCAGGCGTACCGTAAATGGACAGATGCTGGGCCGATGGAGCGCCTGGCTGTGGCACCGGTGAGGGATGTGAATCTTGAGGACGGGCGCTGGCAAAGGGTCAACAGTCGTGCTGCCTCCATGATCCTCTTGGCTTTACCGGAGAATGTGAGGTCGGAAATGGTAGCGCGGCGGCTGACAGGATCGACCGTGTCCCTCTTATTTCGCCTGATGACGTTATATCAGCCGGGTGGAGAGGCTGAGCGCTCAAGGATATTGGCCAACTTGCAAAGCCCTCCAGAGGAGAGCGAGCCCCAGAAGGTAGTCGAAGCTTTGCGTGCTTGGGACCGCTGGTTGAGGAGATGCAGAGAGCTCAGCTTGGCTACCCCAGACCCGACTATCTTAGCCAAGGGGTTGAACAGAATGGTTCGCAAGATTGTGGAGCAGAAGGCGGATATGGGTTTTCGTACAAACCTGGTGCGGTCTACACTTCAAGTTGACACTCGTCCCTCTTATACGAGTATCGATACCTACTACAAGCACCTTATGGCTGAGTGCGAGGCCCTTGCAGTGGCGTCGGCGTCGCTCTCCACGACCACTACCTCGACAGCAACACCCCTTAGACCAGAGCCGAAGCTGAAGCCAATGAAAGCTGACGCAAGAAACGGGACAACCACAGTTCCCCCTCCGCCGCCAAAGCCGCCGACGAGCCCTACGACATCTACCTCAACCGATGGCCAAGACAACCAGCGGAACGCCGGAGACAAGAAGGACACTCCCTGCAAGTTCTTCGGTCGTACGTATCGTGGGTGTGCAAGGACCTCTAAGTGCCCGTTCCTTCACTCGTGGGATGGCTTGGAGAAGGAGAAAGCTTCGAGGTGTTCGGCGTGCGGAGGAAAACACATGGCTAAGGACTGCCCCAACAAGAAAGGAGCACCAACAACGCCAACAGGGACTCCAAGGGCACCTCCGGCACCCAAGTCAGCGCCAGACTCGTCATCTACTACCAATAAGACTGTGAGGATCGATGATAAGCCACAGGTGGAGGGAACACCCGCTACCACAACCTCTTCTTCTACGGCAGCAGCTAACGAGTTGAAGGAGGTGTTGGCCGATGTGGGGAAGATGTTGAAGGCGATGACAAGCGTCACGTCGATCAAAAGGATCATGGTGGAGGATGACCCGTTGGCTTTGAGGATAAAGGCTATGTCCACCAGGCTCACGGGAAGCTCAGAGAACGACGAGGAGGAGGTTGCTAGTGGACTGCTTGATTCAGGAGCAAGCAATCCTATGAGAGTTGCCACTGAAAGTGAGTATGAGCAGAGCATCCCGGTCAAAGTTACGTTGGCAGGCGAAGAAGAACGTGTGCTTCGACAGAACCTTCAGGGAACTGTTCTTCTGAGCCCCTACGAAAGCGAAAGCTCCCAACCGATCGTACCTCTCGGCGCATTGGTGAAGGACCTTGGTTGCAGTTTGCAATGGAGGGATGATGGGTTCAAGCTGTTGCATCCTGAACGGGGTCACCTTCGTGTACAAGTACGCAACAACTGTCCGGAGGTAAGCGCCAAGGAAGCGCACAAGCTGATCAAGGAGTTGGAGATGAACCAAGTGAAGAAGTTGAGTGAGCAAGTGTCTTCGTTGACGGCGAGGTTGGAGATGTTGCAAAAGGAGGAAAGCCGAACTTGGTATGAGTATATGAAGGAGTTCCTGGAAACCGGGAGTCGCGGCCTCCTTCATCGTGCTATCCTTCGATGCCCCTTCACCAAGGACCTGCCGGCCGATGTGCAAGCTAAGTTGATTGTGGACTTCGATGTCAATGGAGGTGAGGACTACCTGAAACAGCTTCCGATTAGCAGGAGACGGCGAAGGACGTTGCTTTCCTCAAGGGACTGGGTGGTCAAGTTATTTACAGGGAAGACAGAGGAGAACAGTGGGTTTGAGAAGATGATTACACGCGGGGGAAAGGTACTCTTGGAGGTTGATGTGGTCAACTCAAGGGCGTTGGATATCAATGGCATAGCCCCCATCTACCGGCTCCTCCTCTGGGCGGCAGCGAAGGGGAAGATTTCCGATATTATTGGATCCCCCCCGGAAACTACCTGGACAACTACGGCTTCTTCCCTGGAGTCAAGGTTTTCACCGAGCCGCAACAAGGACCATCCCTATGGTGTTCCAGACTTACCTCCTCTACTACAACAGAAGCTTGACCTGGATACGGCTTGTGTCGCAAAGCAATTGGTGTTGTGGATGTGTGCAATGCTTAAAGGAAAAAGGAATGTGGGGTTTGTCGTGGAGTTCCCTGCGGACATTGAGGGCGAGCCTGACCTTTTATCGTTTTGGAAAACGGAGATGTGGAAGTCTTTCAGGTCCACAGCGGGGATGTCGACCGTCAGCTTCAACCAAGGAGTGGTGGGACATCAAGCTTCCCGGCCGACGACTCTTGCGACAACGTACCCTTTGCTTAAGGAACTGGATGGTGACTTCAGTGACAACGATGCTTATGTTCCTTCCTCCTTATTGAGCCGAAGTTCGTTGAGGAAATGGTCCAAGGGAATGGAGACCATGGTCGCTCAGGCTATCATAGACTACGTGCCCTCCCCAATGATTGAGGAGGAGGAGGCCATCAAGTGTGGTGCCAAATTGAGCAAGTTGACCAAGGACCAAAGAGATGCTTGGACTTTGCACTTGCTGAACGATCACCAGCCATACAGAGCTGATTGTTCAATATGTTTGAGTGCGCAGGCGACGGGGTACCAACACCGTCGACGAAAGCAGCCCCAGCTCTATGCCTTAGCCTTGGACCTCGCAGGTCCATACAAGGTGAAGGGCAGGGACATGGACTTCGATGACTACAAGTACATTATGGTTGCTGCTTACCGCTGCCCCAAGGAGTACCTGGATGAAAGGGCCCTCAAAGAGCTTCAGAAGGAGTTCTCCATGGAGGAGTATGTCCCGCCGGAAGAAGAGGGTGCGGATCCTTGGGAAGAAGAAGAACAAGGAGTCGAAGTGGTTTCAGGAGGAGAAGATGATCACAAGGACGAGCCTGATGGCCCGGTTACCTTGGATGAGGCTGTTGAAGAACTTCGGGAACCTCCAGAATGTGTAACTTTGTACTTGACTCGACCTTTGAGGAGGAGGACCAAGGGTGAGGTGCTTCGGGCCTCAAAGGAGATCTTGTTGCAGTTGAAGCAGACAGGCTTACATGTCGCAACAGTGCATACGGACAGGGCAAGAGAGTTTTCTTCGATGATGTACAAGGAGTGGTTGGCAGATTGCAGTCTACGACATTCACGTACAGCAGGAGGTGACCCAGCTGGCAACAGTACAGCGGAGCTCGGGGTGAAGTGGGCCAAGGCGCGAGTGAGAGCGCTACTTAAGGCCGCCGGGGCGGAAGCGAGGGATTGGCCAATGGCGATTCAACAAGCAACGGCTACAGCTTGGGCAAAAGTTTTTCCACATTCACCTACGACCCGAACACCAGCGACGCCCTTCGGACACGAAGTCTGGTTCCGAGCGAAAACTTACAAGGGCACCGCCGAGAAGAAGCACGACCCTACGGGAGCAAGGTGGAAAAAGGGATGGTACAGAGGACCTTCCTATGATGTCAACCGAGGGCATATTATCCTTCGAGAAGACGGAGGGTTAACAATTGCAAAGAGTGTGAAGTTCAATGTCGTTGATCCCACTAAAGACCTACCTGATCTACTACAACCGAGCATCACTGAAGACCTCTTGGGTGAACCTGAAGGTGCCGACGTGCTGTTGACCAAGGACAAGATTGCCGAAGAAGTTGAGTTTGTGGCGAGGATGATGTTAGAGAAAAAGGCCTTCGACAGCAAGGACGTCCTCTACCTCTTTGAGAAGTTGGAGGAATTGGGAGACACCGATTTCAGAGTTGGCAAGAAGTCGGCTATGACGAGTTGGTTTACAGGAGCCTATGTTCATGGGGGTGTGGCCGGTTTGAGAAACAACGCAAGAAGGTTTCCCCATGTCACCAAATACCTCGTTGAGTATGCCAAGGCAAAGGTGGATGGTCAGCCGTTTACAGCTTTGGGTATCACGAGGAATTCGGCTTTGGGCTTACACAGAGATGTTCACAATGTCAGGTGTACAAAGAACACAGTGATTCCTGTGACCAAGTTTGAAGGTGGAGGTGTGTGGGTTGAAAGCAGTGGAACCAATGACGAGAACCTGGTGAAGAAGGAAGTGCCGAAGAAGGGAAGTGTGCAAGGAACTGTGCTCTCCTTCGAAGGTGGCAAACCTATTAGTTTTTCCCCCAACCAATGGCATGAAATTCAACCCTGGAAAGGTGATCGAGTGGTTATATTGCTCTACACGCCACGAGCCTCAAAGCTGACGCCTGAAGATGTCCAAGGACTAGAGCATTTGGGTTTCAAGTTGGATCCTCAAGCTTTGAAGGAGCCTGAATCGGAGGATAAGGAGGAGTTGGTTGGTCTTCTTGATGATCAGGATGAGAGCATAGAGGTGAAGAGAGCTGAGTTGGTCACGCGTGCAGGGGAAGATGAAGCCTTTGTTGAACTGGATGATGAAGATTCGTTCAATGGTGATCAAAGGAAAACCCAAAGACCTGCTCTGAAGCTCGATCCTGAAGTGCGTGTTCGTCTTAACAAAATGATCAAGAAGGCGGAGGTGCAGTACACTTCGAATATTGAGGCCATCCTCCAGAACCACATCGAGAACCAGAAGCCCTTGGAAGTTACCCACACTGTGAGCTTGGGAGAGGTGCGAAAGGCATTGAGCAGTTGGGCCCCCTCAGCCAAAAAGGAGTACGTCAACTTGGTTGAGAACAAACGGGCGTTTAAGCCAATGAAGCACAAGGACCTCCCTAAGGGTTGCCACGTGGTTCCGTGCAAAGGCGTGTTCACCGTGAAGCCGGATGGAGGCCCAGAAGGTTTCAGGAGGAAAACACGGTTCGTGGCCTGCGGCAACTACCTGGCAGAAGGGGAGCTTACAGGTGGGGAGTTTGATGTTTACGCCGCCGGACTAGACGCGACAAGTTTGAGGACGGTCTTAGCCTACAAGACAGCGAAGCCTACATGGGGAGCGGGCGTAACCGACATACGCCAAGCTTTCGTCCTGGCACCGTGGATTGGAGGACCAGTGGCATTGAAGCCGCCGGCTTTGGCGGTGGAGCTAGGACTGGCGGAGGAAGATGACTACTGGTTTGTCCTACAGTCAATATATGGACTACGGGAGTCACCCGCAGCATGGGCTGCCTATAGAGATGGCCAACTCAGGGCAGCTAGATGGAAGGCTGAGGTGGAAGGAGCTTTGGTGGAAGTTAAGCTACAACAGCTGGCGTCGGACAATCAGGTATGGCGAATTGTTCGAACAGATGATCCTGGTGAAGAGGCCCTGGGCTATCTGCTGGTGTATATCGACGACTTGATGGTTGTGAGCACAGATAACATCATGACTACCTTCTTCACATGGCTTTCAAACATGTGGGAGTGTGATGATTTGAGTATTCTTTCAGAAGAGCAACCTTTGAAGTTTCTGGGAACGGAGCTCCATGAAGTGGACAACGGTATTGAGGTCTCTCAAGAGGGCTTCATACGGGAAGTACTACGTTCTCATCAACACAATGGAGCGCGAGCCAAAACCCAGGGACCAAAAGAAATGCTTATTATGTCGGCGGAGGAAGAGGCGAAGATGCTTGAGGCGGCCCCGGTGGACTTGGAAGGAAAGGAGCGCTACGTCAAGGAGGCACAGCGGAGAGTTGGGGAAATGTTATGGCTGAGTTCCAGAACAAGACCGGATGTTCAATACGCAACGGCGGTTATGTCATCGAGAGTTACCCGGTGCCCAGAAGCGGTGGTGACTATCGGTGATCGACTCCTGGACTACCTCAACGAAACGATACATGACAGGCTTCGATTTGCGAATGATTCAGGAGAAACGCCACAGCTACGAACATACACGGATTCGAGCTTTGCCCCTTCCTCGGGGCGAAGCCATGGGGCCATTGCCATCTTCTACGGGACGTGTCCATTGGCTTGGAGGAGCTCCAGGCAACCTCTAATCGCCCTTTCTACGGCGGAGACAGAGCTTATGGAAGGCGTCGAAGGGGCGGTGATGACTTACTCAACAAAGTGCCTGTTGGAAGAGATGCTGAAGAACCAGTTACCAATCACCCTCCATATAGACAACAGTGCGGCTATATCTTTGATGACCACTTCGGCTGGAAGCTGGAGAACGAGGCACCTTCGACTGAGAGCAAACTGGATCAGGGAGAAGATTGGTCTCCACGAGATCTTTGTGAAGCACGAGCCAGGGGAAAGCCAAAAGGCGGACATTGGCACTAAGCCATTTACCAAAGAACGATTGGCACAGTTGAAACAGCTATGGGACTTTCGCTGCAGGAGAGCTTTGAAAGAGGTTGAGATCAAGAATGTCAACGTGAAGCCCTGGATTACGAGGCTCTTGATGATGTACCAGATTTGCGGTGCTGCGGGACTCAAGGAGGACATCAAGGCGGAGATTCCCTGGGATTTATATGTTGCCTTAATCGTTTTGGCTGTGGCCGTCATTGGAGTATGGGAAGGTTTGAAGCAATGCTGCAGAACCCGTGAAGCTCGTCTACATGCTCTTCGAGTAAAGGCAGCCGAAAGTGAAGACAAGCAGAAGCTCACGAGGAATGAACTCAAAGAGTTGCAGTGCTTAATGACTATCAACCCATGTGACCTCGATGATGGACAGAAAGTCAGGTTGGTACAGTTGAAGGATCTATTTGAGCGGACTATGCCGTCGAATACGTCCCCGATGCCGACTACAAGGGAAGAAGCCTTGGCATCTACTCCGATGGGATCGTCAGCGAGTTCGTCATCTACGTTCAACAAGCAGCCGAAAGGTATTCCCAACCAGAAGAAGGACCAAGAGGTTCAGACGGATGCACCGATTTTTCAGCGTGTTGAACCGCCACCACCTGCACACGTGAGGGTTTTCGAAGGCCCCTTCCATCAAGTCGAAGGACGAGATGTGATTCACGTGTATGAAACCTGTTGGGGTTTGCGACATGCTGGGAGGAAGCGCATTGTCAACTTGTGCCGATGTTGCGCACAGAACGGAGGCAACCGTATATACTAATTAAAGGTGGTGCAGACCTGTCGGTGCGCACCAAGGAGGAGTGCTGAATAGGCGTTTCCCTCCGCTCAGGTGTCGATGCCGTGTGCTTTGGTCCAAGAGCAATCAAGCTTAGCGGACTAGGCAGCTTAGATGACTGAAGAAAGCACAAAACTTGTACAACCAGTGCGTAAGTCTTCAGATCATGCAGCCAGGTCTTCGCTTGTGAAAATAAGTGTGACTCGCCAGTGAACGTTCCATGGTCGGTGCTGTCTTTCGAGCTGCATAAATCCCTCTGGGAAAGGTTCTGGGCTTCAATTCGAGAAGCAAAGCTTCATTAGGAGCCTATGGGTAGTGTTTGGGGATTTAGAAACCCTAAACCCTAAATTCTAAACCCTAAACCCTAAATCCTAAACCCTAAACCCTGTGCACTTTAAAAAAAACCCTAAACCTAGGGTTTCGGGGTCTAGGAGTCATAAGGGGTTTACGGGTTTCGGCTCAGCGCGTTTCGAGCTTTAGGAATGGTAGGGCCTCGAAATTTTGAAGTTCTAGCGTTTAGGTTTAGGGCTTTTGGGGTTGAGGGTTCAGGGTTTAGGGTTTACTGTTTAGGGTGTGTTTGAGATTGACACGTTTAGGGCCGGGTTCTGCATCATAGTCTGACTTGAGTCGGCTCAGAGACATGTGTCGAAGTCTGCCAAAACCTGATCCATGAGGTCCCCACCCAGAGAACCCAATACCCCTTAATTAAGGAAGATACCTTAAATTATAGGGGCCTTGATATTATGATTTGAGGTATATTCCTTAATTAACCCTGGGGCTCCAAATAGCCCAAAGTAGGTACTATTTACAGACTTTAGACCCCAAAGTAGGTAGTATTGGTATACTCGGAGCCCCTAGGTAAGGGGTATTGGGTTCTCTGGGTAACAAGTTTGGACGAATGCTTCAGGGGCGCGCTTCGGCCCCGGGGAGCGCAAGACCCGAAGATGAGATGCTTCGTCAGTAAGCTGAGGAGTTTAGGGCTTAGGTTTTAGGGTTTTAGGGTTTATAGGGTTTAGGCTTAGGGTTTTTTGGGTTTAGGGTTTAGGGCCTAGGGTTTAGGGCTTAGGGTTTGCTGAGGAGCTTGCCGCAGACCTGTGATGGTTCATGCCCCCCTGAACAAGGAAAATGAAATCCCTCAGACCCTAAACCCTCAGACCCTCAGACCCTAAAGCCTAAAGGTTGGATTTTGCAAATCCCTCAACCCAAAGCCCTTCAGACGCCCGTAAATCCGAGGCCGGTTCTTTGTCCCAAGTGGTTCGCCCCAAAACCGCTGGCGAGCGAAATTGCCGACGGACTCCACAAGTGCCCTGGCGACACCGGGAGTGGAGAGCCATTTCACTCCAATAGGGTCCTGGTCCTCAGCACCGGGCGCTTTAAGGCTGTATTTGACGGTACTGTGTGGGTTTAGGGTCTATAGGGTACTAAGTACCTATAGAAAGTAGACAGTCGGATTTCTATACAAGGAATAGCTATCATGATTCGGAGAAGTATCACCATATAGTACCTAGGACTGTGTGGGACTCTTGAGGACCTGGCCAGAGTTTAGACACTTTCCGCCTTTTTGGGTTGAGCCGTTTCTGCTGAGGGGTTGAAAGTCTGGCCTAGGGGTTGGGAGTTTGGGAGCTTATGGAACGGGTTCGCCGTAAAACTAGGCAGGACACGCCTGGTTTCGCCAGCATCCCGAGGATTAAAGCAGACTACGGTGAATTAGGGCAAAAAATCTCGGACCAGCAGGCCAACACTTAGGGTTTAGGGTCTGGAGGCTTTAAGGCTTTAGGGTCTAGGGTTCAGGGTCTAGGGTTTGGCTTTTAGGCTTTGGGTCAGAGGGTTTAGGGCTTTGGGTCTATAGGGTTGAGGCACCTCGATGCTGACCCAGCGCTGATTAATGGTAGTCACTACGTAGAAGGACCCAAAGCCCCTTGGCCCCAAATCCTACCCCCTGAACCCTCGACTCTAATTGTAGAAGCAATGTCGAAGCAAGAAGGCTGGTAATTGAATACAGAAAACCTAGATTGCCTAAATAAGTAATTGCCAAAGTCATTTTTTAGGTTTCCCTATTAACTACACTAAAAAGGAGCCCTCAACCCTATTCTCTTGATGAAGGCCCATACATTACATCATTAACCCCATGCCCTTCCTTAAAGCAAAAAAGGTTTTGCCACCACAGGACTCATCATCCTTATCCCACGTTCCAACTAAACCCTAAACCCCTCTTGAAGCCCGAATCCCTAAACCCTACGTAAACCCTAAACCCCTAAACCCCCAAAGCCCTAAACCCTAAACCCCTAAATCCAATAATGGCCTCATGAACCTTCAGGTGCGACCCGGAGGCCACCCCCGTGGCCTACCTCGCCAAGTTCCTCTCTGCAGATCTTGCGCCTTCGACCACAAATTATGGTCTGCGGGCTGCGGTTTCAGGATCTGGGTCGTGGTTAGTGGTTCGGATTTTAAGCTATAGGGTTCGGGTTTAGGTTTTGGGTCCGGGGTTAGTGGTTAGGATTTTGGGTGGGCTATATAGGTTTTGGGTCTATAGGGTTCGGTTTTGGGGCTTACGCTTTAGGTCCGTGGTTAGTGGTTAGGATTTAGGCGTTTGGTGTCTCAGAGTATTGCTACATGGGGCGGTTAGATCGGTTGGAAAGATGTAGAACCCAAAGGGACCTAAGTACCTATATGGTAGAATGTAGGGTTTCTATATTAGGAAGTACCATTAACCGTACCTAGGACCCTTTGGGGAAGAGGGTATTTCACTTGCACCCAACCTTCCTTGCTGTTCAAGACGTCACATTTTGATTTGGCAGCAGGCATTAATTGAAAATAAGACTCTGAACTCGGAACCCTGGAGTTAGGGCAATGGAGGCTGATGGGTGTGATCCCAAGCCATAATCATCAACCCCCACAGTCCCCATGTTGCAAGCAAGCCCAAGAATCTGATGCCCCAAACCCTAAACCGAAAACCCTAAACCCTAAGCCCCAAACCGTGCGCCCCATATCCACCAACTTACACAGCGAATTTTTGCACCCCAACCCCTGAACCTTACCCTGATTGCTGTCGCCGCATGTTCGTTATTATACCCAGTTAGTTGAACATCTCCTATATACTTAAAAGGAATACACCTAAAATGATCGTACGATCTTTAATCTGATTTAAGGCGCATTCCTGAAATGAGGGATTTGGGGAGATCTGGGGAAGCACGAGGGTCCCAATACTGGGTAATAACTTGGGTGGTCCGATTTTCAGTTCCTCAAACGGAGTTGGGCCCCTGAACCCTACCTAGACCCTGAAGAACCTACTTAGATAAGGAAATCATAATAAGGAGTCCTAGAAAGGAATGTTCTTTAGGGTGCAGATAAGCCCTACACCCCATCTGGTTTCAGAGAGTTGCAGAGAGCAGGAGCCCAGGTGCAGACCCTGAGCCCTTACCCTCAGGGTCCGTGTACCCAAATAGCATATACTTCGGCCCCAAAGTACCTATACAGGGATTACTTTAAGGCCAAAGTATATACTATTTGGGTACATGGACCTTCAAACCCTAATTTCCTATATGGTACCCTTAAAGCAACCCCTTATGGAACCCTTAAAAGATCCCTATTTGGGTACATGGACCCGAAGCCCTTAAGCGTCAAGATCCGCCTCACAAGGACGGTTGAGAACTGAGATCTTCCACAATAATCCCTTGATTTTTTCAATATACCTTCAGATCTTTTCTGGGATGTTACCGGGTTTAGGATTTAGGGTTTAGGGTTTAGGGTTATGGTATATTCCTTTAGTTAAGAGATATTGGAAGAGCTGGGAAGGTGTCCTAGTATTTACTTTTTTTCACCCCAATTGAGCAGCTACCCGATCTGCAGAAATGCGGGGGGAGGGGTTCCTGTCCAGAACTCCTGAAATACGCATTGAATGGTATACTGTCGGAACCCCAAACCCTACCCATGGGCTGCTTAGTAGTTCCTTCTTGTGGTGGGTGCTCGAAGCCGCCCCCAGGCTCCTCTATGGTAGCTCTCTAAATCAGGCTCCCTGTTTTAGGGTACTCTAAATCTTTAAGGGTTTCCATAAGGGTATACTATAAAGGGATTTCTGATCCCTGAATCACTGAATAAGTTTGAAAACTAGGGGGTTCAGGGTTTGAGGTTTAGGGGGTTTTGGGTTTAGGTAGGGCTTAGGGTTTAGGTTGAACCTACTACAAGTTTAAGGCTTTACTCCCCGATCCCCTAAAGGCGCAAGCAATTATCTAGGCCCGCCTTGTTCTCACCGACGACACACTGGTTGGTGATCAGGATGTGGCCGCGAGCTCAAACTATCCAGCATCAGTGAACTTTGTGTGTAGGCTATGATTAGGTTCTACCTGGATGTTTTTTTTTTTGTACGGCGACACTGTCATTTGTAGCGTTGGGCTCGAAGGAGTGTTGAAGGGGGTTGGCAACGCTCTCCAAAACTGGTGAGCGTTGTGATTGTGACAGGTGTAAATGGGCATTGGCGTCGTGAAGCCGATTTGAATTTGATGTGTCTTTCTTAAAGGTCCATGGGACTTCGTAAAACTAGGGATATAAATAAGGTAGCTGTACTTATATAACCGCATATCATCAGGCACTTACAACTCTACTCACTAAGTCCCGTGAACCTCTAAGTTCCCTTTTGTTCAAGACGGTGCCGTTTGCGTACCAGCCGTAGACTGTAGACCTTCTGAATAGGTCCTCCTACACCTTACACCCCAAACCCTACTGTTGATGATATAAATGCTGCATTACCTTAAGGACCCTAAACTATGGGAAATATGGTATATTCCTCACTATGGGTAATGCAGGATTTCTATCATCAACCGTGTTATGTAAGGGCCTTCAAAGGGATTCGGGGTATGTTGCACTTCCCTCCTAGACCCGAACTTCAATTCTCTTGGTTACTTTCTGAGTTTTGCGTGCTTGTTGGTGTATGGGTATCTGAGCTGGTACAAGGGGATCGCCGGAACGTCGATGTTTTACTAGACTTCCTTACAAAGGGAAGGGAGCAAACTCCCACGCTCTGGGCCTTGCCTTAACCCACCAGAACCCGCTTTTTTTTGTAGAGTCCTTATTAATTCCATAGGTTTGGAATGTCAGAAGAACCCAAAACCCTAAACCCTCAAACCCTGAACCCTCAACCTTAAACCCGGTTACTGTGAAGACCCTCAAGCCACAGCCTCTTAGGATTTTGTCGGCATCTGCCGCGTCTTTTCCGGCACGCTGCGGCCCAACAGCCGCGTTTACATCGGTCAGGACAAGCCCGACGAGCAGGACTGAAACTGCAGGGGCCTGAATTTTTTGTGAAAGATTTGTGTTAAGGGTTTAGTGTTTAAGTGTTTTAGGGTTTAGGGTTTAGGGTTTAAGTTTGTTAGGGTTTAGGGTTTGGGGTCTGAGTGTTTTAGGGTTTAGGGTTTACGGGTCTTAGGCTACTTACTAGATTTGAAAAAGGCTTTGGGGTGAAGCGGGCGGATGCCTGTCTACGGAGTTGGAATACGGTGTGTTGAGGTATCTAATGCAAAATGTACATATAATAGACTCTGGAAAGGGGTATTCTTACGATGTACTCAGGCCCCTACACTCCCCAAGCCCACAAATTCCTCCTTGCACCCAGGGTTTAGGATTTCGGGGTGCAGCGCGAAGCTCCACCTAGAACCTCTTCCCTCCGACGTGGTTTCTGATTTTTGGGGTTAGAGATGATTATGGGCAGGATCTTGAGCACGATGCCAGGACTTACGGGTTTAGGGCTTAGGGTTGAGGGTTTAGGGTTTGGGGAAGTTTCTTTTTTCGATTAAGCCGTTTTTTATGGCAGGAATCTTGGCTACAAACGCAAACGTTGCATCTAGGTGCAGGGTTTGGGGTTCCGGGCTTAAACTTAAGGGATCCCTAGCAGAACAATACAAGGGTGGGTACGTAACCGAGTAATCCCCGATTTTCCCCAGCACCCTAAACCAGATAGCATAAACCCTAAACCCTAAACCCTAAGCCCTGCCTAAACCCAAACCGCAAACCTCGGACCCCGAACCAACGAGGAGCGCTGGCTTCAAGTGGTGCGGCTGTTCCAGCTCATGGGGCGAAATCTCCTTGAGGCTGCCACGGCGGTTTAAGGGTCCTAAACCCTAAACCCTAAACCCAAGGGTTTACATGCCGTGCGCGCGTGTCTGCGCGCTTTGGCGACAGCCAAAGACAAGGCTCCTGCATGAGCTTCGAGATTTGGCTATACTTACAGTGGGGTCCAAGGGCGGTGTGGTCTTGCGCGAATTCCTTGGGGAAGTACCTCTTGTTTAGGGTTTTTTTAGGGTTCTAGGGTTTAGCGTCTAGGGACCTCAAAAGTAGAGCCCCTAAACCAGGCCCTATCTTAAGCCGTGTGAAAGGATGCCTATTGGGGGGAGAGGTTCTGTCCATCCTTCAGGGAGTCTGGGTAAATTGGCCCGCTTAACTGCTCACGGTAACACAGGATTAATCATGACCTATACTACTACTATGTTCTTTCTTTGGAGGTTTGTCCTGCGTGTATGTTTGGGGTCTTATTCTTCGGACCTGTATCTGCACAACCTATACTATTTTGGGGGTTCATTATTACAATGGTAGTACGAATTACCCCAAAACTCTAGTCCAATTGATTAGGTTGATCAGGTACTTCTGAAATTAGGGTCCGGCTGTAGGTCCCCAATATCGTACGGCACCCCAAAAAAACAAGACCGTAAAAGGGACCCTAACTTAGAGAACTACCCATCTGTTCCTACTATAATCGAAAGGCTTGACCGTGCTTGGGCTAGGGCACTCAGCCCCTTAAGGCCTTAAGGTGTTGATAGCGTCTACTTGGAGGTTCATGGGCCTTAGCACGTACAGTTATAAGTAACGTAGTTGGGCGTTACAAGCAGTTATAGATATAGTTGCCTGATTTGTAACCCTAGCTACGACGGTTGATGATATAAAACCTGCCTTACGTTAAGGACCCTAAACTATGGAAATTATGATATATTCCTTCTTATGGGTACTGCAGGATATATATCATCAACCGTAAGTCCCATGAACCCTTAAGTAGGCTTAAGGGATTTTATTTAAGCTACCATAAACGCGGATCTATAGTAAATAATATGTTTTCTTTATGATGGCAACTTGAGTTAAATGCCATAACAAGCACCCAGTTTAAGTAGAGTCTAAACTAGGGAATTACGGTCATGGGTAATGCAGATTTATATCATCAACCGCAAGTCCCATGAACCCTTAAGTAGAGTCTAGGTGATTGGGCGGTAGGGCTGGGGTTCTCGGAGGTCAGGCTTATAATTTCCCAAAAGCGGGCGAGCACCACAAACCCCAAAAGTCCAAAGGACCCAAGGATTCGGTACTTGGGATACGGATAGTAGTAATCTAGCTTGATATTTGGGAGAGTATATGATTGTTAGGTACCCAGAGACTCCATTATCCCTTAATTAAGGAATATACTTTAGATTATAATCGGAACCCTAATAAGGCTTAAGGTATATTCCTTAATTAAGGGGTATTGGAGTCTCTGGGAGCATCACCAAGGCTCAAACCTGCATTTGCAGCTCTTT